>MU535751.1:3284545-3404666 GCA_024362625.1 Silurus asotus | reverse complement strand
CAGAGAAAACACCTCATATATATATATATATATATATATATATATATATATACACACACACACACACACATACACACATACACATACACACACACATATATACACACTACTGATTGAACTTCTTATCGTTCAAGATATAGAGGCTTGAGATTTGATTGGAAATGGATGGTATATGATTAAAAGAAGTGGCTGACCAATGACGGTGAGGAGCTCGTAGGCACTGCTGTCTGGTAAGAAGGTTCCCATCGTGTCCCGGGGTGGGAGGGGGCTCAGAGATTCACGACTGTCCTCATGGGCCTGAAACAGGACACGGTATTTATAAGACACAAAAACACATACACACCTTGTGTCTTTTTAAATAATGTAAAAAGAAATACTTGTCTTACAAATTACAAGCAACTGAACAACAACAAAAAAACATTGTGTGGTTCTGTGAAGGTTTTCAGTATTCCAAGGTCATTTTCAATGCCGTGTCACATAACGTTTAGCCCTGAAAACGACTCAGATTTAAATCAAAGAATCTTTGCAGATTTATTGCAAAATAAAAATAAAATTTTATATCACATGTACATAATTATTCACAGTCTTTGCCACGACACTCAATATTGAGCTCAGGGGAGCCCTGTTTCCACTGATCATCCTCGAGATGTTTCTACAGCTTGATTGGAGTCCACCTGTGGTAAATTCAGATGATTGGACATGATTTGGAAAGACAAACACCTGTCTATATGAAGTCCCACAGTTAACAGTGCATGCCAGAGCACAAACCAAGCCATGAAGTCCAAAGAATGGTCTGGAGACCCCACAGACAGGATTGTATCAAGGAACAGACCTGGAGAAGGGGACAGAAAATGTTGTGCAGCGCTAAAAGTCTCAATCATCCGTAAAAAGAAGAAGTTTGGAACCATCAGGACTCTTCCTAGAGCGGACTGATTGATCGGGGTGAAGGGGTTTAGTCAGGGAGGTGACCAAGAACCTGATAGTCTCTCTAAAAGAGCTCTATGTGGAGAGAGGAAAACCTTCCAGAGGAACAACCATCTGCAGGACTCCACCAACCAGGCCTGTATGTAGAATGGACAGACGGAAGCCACTCCTCAGTAAAAGGCACATGACAGCCCACCTGGAGTTTGCTAAAAGGCCCCTGAAGGACCCTCAGATCATGAGAAACAAAGAATGAAGTCTTTAGCCTGAATGCCAAGCATCATGTCTGGAGGAAACCAGGCACCGCTCATCACCTGGTCAATACCATCCCTACAGTGAAGCATGGTGGTGGCAGCATCATGCTTTGGGGACGTTTTTCAACATCAGAAACTGGGAGACTAATCAGGATTGAGGGAAAGACGAATGCAACAATGTACACAGAAGTCCTTGATGAAACCCTGTTTCAGAGCGCTTTGGACCTCTGAGGTGATGGTTCATCTTCCAACAGGTCAATGTCCATCAGCACACAGCCAAGATTACAAAAGAGTGGCTATGGGTTGACTCTGTGCATGTCCTTAAATGGCCCAGCCATAGCCAAGATTTAAACCTGATTGAACATCTTTGGAGAGATCGGAAAATGGCTGTGTGCCGACGCTCCCCATCCAACCCGATGGCATTTGATAGGTTCTGCAAAGAAGAGGGGGGGGGGGGGGGAAACCCCCCAAAAAAAGGGGCCAAGAATNNNAAACTCCCCAAAAATAGGTGTCAAGCATGTAGCATCAAACTCAAAAAGACTTGAGGCTGTAATTGGTGCCAAAGGAGCACCAACAAAGTATTTAGCCAAGGCTGTGAATATTTACATACATCTGAATTTTATTTATTTTTTACTTTTTTTTAAATAAATTTGCCAAGATTTTGCCAAGACCGTTGGGTTTCTGAAAGTGACCAACACAACGAGGCCAAACCAAAGAATTAAACTCGGTCATGTGTTGTCAAGTCAAACACATGAAATGCCATGTCGCTTTCCATGCTGAAGCCTTCACTGCCTCTTCATCTTCAAGCATTGGGAGATCACCACCAAAACACACACAACTAAAATATCAAACACACTTAAACAGGGAGTCAATCAGTGTGGCTCAGAGACCAGTACAGCCCACAAAGCAGACATGATCGAAGCTTTAATGAAACAACAGTCACGAAAACAGATGTCTAAAAGTTCATCGCAATCCCAAATGAGTGTTTATTAGTGACCAAAGGATTGTGCGTTAAGGTCCGAGGACTACCACAGGGCCAATGTAAGATCAACTGTTACAACTGGTTGATTATCTTCACGTAATTGCACGTCTTGGATTTTTCTCCTCTTACACCATAGCAAGATAATTACGATTATTCTATATTAAAGAGCCGCATGTCCAAGTTGATAAAATCCACTGAGTCGCATCGGCATAGAAGTTAACAAAGTGATGCATCGATTTAAAACAGTGGATACAAGTTTTAATTTGTATTGCAATGCATCATTTATAACATATTTGCATCTGTAAAAAAACCAAAAAAAAAAAAAAATACTATTTATTAGCATTAACGATAAACTTTTATTATTTAGAAAGAGACCAATAATTTGTAGCAGTGGCCTCAGTTATGGAGATGGTCATATCAATCAATGGTATCAATGGTGTAAGAGGAGGTGGGGAGGTGGTAGCTTAGTTGTTAGGGTGTTAAACTTCAGCTCAGAAGGTTGCGAGTTCAAATCCTGAAAGAACACCAAGCTACCACTGCTTGGCCCTTGTGCAAGGCCCTTAAACCTGAACTGCTCAGCTCAGCTTTGAATAAATTAGATAAATATATGTCCCTATGGATAAAAGCGTCTGCCAAATGCCATAAATGTAAATGAATAAAACGTTATTACTGGAAAAGAAGCAGTTATGTTGCGGTCTAACACATCTAACTGCCTCTCAAAGGTTCACGCCATAAATGAACAAAATCAGGTTCAACGACAAATGCTTTAAGCATTAAGGCCCTTTTGGCAGTCCATGGGTTTGGACTTCTACTCTTTTATTTGCTAGCACTGAACCATAATCTCTGCTTGGACTGGATCCTTTGGTTTTAGACCAAAGCAAATGTGTACTTTCTACATTCCACTATTTCTTGAATCCAGTCCAGAATTGATGATCTTACTTACATGAGGCCAATCTATCTAAATAAAGTGTGTGAATGTATGAAGCCAAACAGCAACACGATGAGAGTGCATGCACTCAAGCACAGGGGATGGAACCACACACACTTTTACAATACCAGGTCTATTAAAACTCACAAACAATAAACGCACTTAGCCTTTCATGCTCCAATGCACACCCAAACACACACACATGGGCTGATGGAACGGCTGCAAAAGCAAACAAGAGATCCCGCACTTACTTTCCTGAGTGGGCTTGCCTGAGCTTGGTCTGGGTAGAGGCGCCACGTGAATGACGCAAAGGACACACAGATACACAAACAACCTGGATTTAATGGGGAGGTGATAATGTGACATTATGCCTCAATGGAGCTTCTGCCATGCACCATGTTAGTGACCGCTTTTTGGGGGCTGCATTTAAATGTATACATTCCTTCTGCACAGAATTCAGCTGTAACCGATTTAATTTTTGGAAGATTCCTGATGACAAAACTCAAACACTAATGGTAGTTCGAATTAATTGTTTACAGAGTACCTAGAGCAAACAGCAAAAGCTGCAAGTGCAACCCAAGAAGCTGGTCATGGGTCTAGTCATGCAACGTTTTTTCCTAAAGTGTTCTGTATCCTCTCGACCAATGCCCACCCTTGTCCACCCTTTAAACCCAAACTTGTCCACCCTCAACCCACAAATTAAGCCCACCCTTGCCAACCCTCAACCCACCAATCAAGCCCACCCTCAACCCACCAATCCAGCCCACCCTTGTCCACCCTCAACCTAACGACCAAGCCACTCTTGTCCACCCTCAACCCAGCAATCAAACACACCCTTGTCCAACCTCAGTCCACCAACCAAGCACTCTCTTGTCCATCCTCAATCTACCAATCAAGCTCACCCTTGTCCACCTTCAACCTAACAATCAAGCATACCCTTATATCCCCTCAACCCATCAATTAAGCCCACCCATTTCCACCCTCAACCTAACAACCAAGCCCACCTTTGTCCACTCCCAATTATTATCCAAGCTCACCCTGGTCCACCCCCTACCTAACAATCAAGCCCACTATAATCTACTCTCAACCTATCAATCAAGCCCACCCTTGTCCAACCTAAACCCATAAACAGGCCCTGCCTTGGCCACCCTCAACCTCCTATTCAAGCCCACCAATGTCCACCCTCATCCTCCGCATCCAGTCAACCCCATCCTCTCAAACCTGAATAAGCCCATCCGTCTCACACTTCAAACCAAATACCAACTCACCCACCAACTGAGCACACTCTTGGTGATCCTTAAACTACACATTAAGACCAACCTTGCTCACCCTTCAGTCAATGAAGCCCTCTTTCTTGCCCAGATCTTGCAACCTAAACCAACATTTCAAGCACACCCTCAATCCATCCAATAAACCTACCAACTCACATGTCGAGCCCACACTTGGCTCCATATCTATTCATCTCTTTCCAAGCCTAAAGCCTTGTAATGAATGAATATCCTGTATCACAGACCATAACATATGAGTGAAGTGTGGAGTTTTGTCATCATTTCATCTCCTAGTGTCAGCATCCTTTACCACGGAATAGTAAAAAACATGAACATGATTTCAGAAATCATTTAATTAATCTGACATGGTTGCTATAGAGACAAATATCTACCTGCCCTTGATACACAATGCATATCCACCTGCTTTAGAAAATCAGCTTGTTGCGGATGAATGTTTGGAAGGAAATTTCATCTTACCTGATCTACTCACTTTACTTATCAGTGTACGCTTTTCTGAGGGGACTTAACATCGAAATACATGTTTACGCCACAGGAAGAGCAGCCACATGCAAGCAAGTAGCAGAGCAGCCAGGAATGAATCACAACGACAGCAAAATGAAAGCCGTATGAAGCAAAAACTCGCAAAGAAAAACTCGCAAGTAGACTTTGATACGGTATGTGGTGTTGTAGCCAAGTAGATTTGCACAAGAAGTCCCAGGCAACATGCTCAAAAAATATGCCC
Source organism: Silurus asotus (assembly GCA_024362625.1). NCBI lineage: Eukaryota > Metazoa > Chordata > Actinopteri > Siluriformes > Siluridae > Silurus > Silurus asotus. The sequence goes on along the minus strand of MU535751.1, from coordinate 3,399,571 downwards.
TTATAATGCTGAAACTTCAAAGCATGGATATTTTTTTTTGACAAAGCAACAAATATATATACCTTTATGATAGGAGAAAAGCCTGTACATATAGTGGCCGTAAATCCATTTTGGAGCTCATGGGAAGGTTCTGGAATAAATCATCTGCACTGGGGATTATTGTGCACTTAACCACCCTGGCCGAAGATCTTTACACTTCATATAACGGAAGCTAGTTATAGCATAAAGGAAAGTGGTAGCTCAGTGGTTTAAGTATTTAAAAGGATGGGCGTGGCCTGGTATGCTAATGGGGAAACACTAAGTTGAGTTAAATTGAACTATAGGCAATGTCTTACATCCGTATTGAGCTCTGACAACGGAACAAATAGGTTTATTTCTAAAGTATAAAAACCCTTCCATTTTACACTAAAAGCATTTGTGAGTTTTGCTTAAGTAAATCAGCAATGAAGGTTCTCTGGGTCTTAATATATTGAATTAAATTGAATTAAAGGTACTTTATACTTGTCACATGTACATTACAGCACAGTTATTCACATATCTAAGCGATGCTAGGATGCTGGGGTCAGAACACAGCCTTAAGGGTTAAGGGCCTTGCTTAGTGGGTGAAAGTGGGGCTTGAACCCCGAACTTTTAACAAACAATCCTGAGCCTTAACCCCTGAGCTCCTACTTACAATCGGAAAAGAATTCTAACTTCTGGTTATGAGTTTTTGGTTTTGTGGAATCCCGCTGGCGGGGTTTAGAAGAGTTTAAATCGGCTGCTGGTTGTAAATCATACAGCGTAAAGCCGGTGCATTGACGCTAAAGCCTGGTCTAGGGTCGGCCACGCGGGCATGGCATGAGTACAGCAATGGCACGGAGGTCGGAGTTGGGTAAGTACTCACCGCCAAATAAGTCCAAATCTCTCAGGCTCTCCACGCTCAGTTTCTCTGACACCCAACGCTGAAACACAAAACAGTTTGGCTATTTTTCTAGAACAGACGTCCACAGAAATCAAGATAGACTGAACTGTATTATAGTCTAATGTTATACTTAGCATGTTTCTCTGTAATCTGATTGACTGACGCAACTTTATTATCAAATATTTCAAGTACAATAAAACAGTACAATCAGTCCCATGTATAGTACAGTAGAGTTCATCCAGCTATAAACAATACAGTCTGTCTGGACTGCGGCTCATTGGAAGCGACTTCACCGCACAAGACGATGAGCCGAAGCGACAAATACGTCCAAACTCCAAGTGTTATTTAGAGAGCAGACAAGACGTCTGGATTGACATCTATCATGGAACGTCCTGCCCAGTCACCGCACCTAAATCCTATTGAACTGCTCTGGGATGAACTCGATCACAAGAAAGAATGAAATCTCCAACTAGTGAAGAACATCTTTGGTGAGGCACAGCACAGGATTTCAGCTGAATGTTCGGATCCTCAGAGGGTGCAAAGCTGTTCTTCATGATAAGGGAGGATTTTTCAATGAAAATAAAGTTTTTAATTATATATTTGTTCGGTCAAAGTCAACTCTTTATAGCGTTAAATTACCGAGTTCACCACGTCAAAACTAAATAGACGTTTCTCTCAAAAACCATAAAAAGATTTGCATTGTTGTCTGTAGTGTACAATATAAATTATGAAGCGTTCACTCACCAAAAAAGACATGGATCCTAAATAAGATGAGCTTCTACACCGTTCAAAATCGGATCCGACGGAAACATCTGGAATAATTTTAAACACAAAAGCAGTAAATGTTTGTATTTTTTTTTTCCTTGAATATTCCTGCAGCCTGGAATCTTGACATTATTGTTACAATAATTATGAAAGTCACATGACAAAAGAACGGAACAGCAGACATTTGTCCTTAGCTACATTGTCATATTTTCATTATTGGAACTATAGTCAAAGTTGGTGTATGCAGACGTGTTGGGAATCTGATTATTGTAAATGTGACATTTTATCTAAATTCTGATCAAAAGAACGAAATGAAATAAATGACTCTGAAAAAATATTCATTCAAATCAATTAACGAGATTCGGTTATTGGTGAAGAACCGAATAGAAAATGTCTTACTGCATAATATATTCATGAGCGCATTAATACAGCACCGTGATTCGGTTTACAGCCGGTACTACTTTCTATAGGAAATAAACCCTCACTTCTGACCAATCAGAATCAAGAATAAAACCGCGCTGCATTATAAGATGATTTCGCTCCGCCGCTTATGTTAATTGTTTTTATTTATATTTATAAAACCGCTTCGTTATACGATTCATTTCACCGGATCACATTTAATTCCATTCCAATTCACACGCTATGCAGAGTGAAACCTCCAGCAGCACCATGAACGCTAACCGTTCCACAATCTGGTTAATATACACGTATATATTATTTTTTTATTCCACTTACTCCTGAAGTAAAGAAAGTATTCGCTGGCTCGGAATTCCTCCTCTTAATGCCGGGTTAATTACACACAAAGCGTTTCATTCAGTCTGTTTATGTCCTCCTGTCACTTCCCCCCGAGCTGCGTCCAGTAGTCTGCACTGCGCATGCGCGTCACGCCCCAAGCACCACTGCGCATGTGTTACTCTAAAGCCAGGCTGAAGATCCGATTCAGGAGTCGACTCGTTTAACGATAAAACTGATCTCCTCTTTTTCGTTTATTTTTCTTCCAGATGATTGATTGATTGATTGATTGATTGATAGATAGATGGTTGCAAGATTTTTAAGCACAATCAAACTGGTGCTGACCATAATGGACCCTTTTTACCTTTTGTGGGACTCTTTTGGTTCATTGCAAAACGTTTTACATATAAATGACTTCCCCCCCCATCTAACTATAGATGAATTTGTTATTTTGTAATTATTATAATTATTTTTCTATTATCAAATAACATTTATCTTTACAGTTTCTGCTGCAGTGTCTCTGTGTATCGCTGTATAATGTTCTTTCTTTGCACCTTCAGCGGTGTCCTACCTGAATCAATCCACCTCTTAATACCGTCAATAAGACACCATTGCTATAGAAACCATCAATATTATAGAGCAACACAGTATAACGAGCGCTACAGACTCAAGGAACTCAAGAAACCCAATAAACCCAATTCAACAAGTCTCTTTACACTGCACCACCCATGCACATCATCTCTAGCAGAAGCATGGAATGGATAAAAAATACATCTATTAAATCCAGATGTATATATTCGAGCTTGTACAGTTTGCGGGTTCAGCGATTCTTGCGAGCTCTGATTCATGCACTCTCTGACAATCTAAATCAAAGGATGTCAAAATGCAGATGTGATTTGGTGCCAATTTAACTAATTAAAGAAACAGATTCAAGCAACAAAGTTTATGGTTAAAAAAAAAATATATAAAAATAAAAAAAGGCAGCAGTGCTCACAGTAAAATCTGATTGGATAAAGACTAATATGTGCAGCACACCTAGGTATATAGAAATAATTTCATACATATTCATGGGAAAAAATGTATTCAAAACCAAGTCAGTGATTCTGATATGGTTTAGGCCAGCAGAGAAGACCTTGCTGACCCTAATGGCCTTCCACTGATCTTATGAATGAATAAATAAATTATATAATATATATATATATATAAAAGCACTTAATTGTACAGGTCTTTTAGATGCACTAAAATAAAACTTTGCATTCACTTGAACTTGGAAACCCAAAACCTGTTCCAGCATGGTGATGCCACTGTGCACAAAGTGAGCTACTTGAAGATCTGGTTTCATGCTTTGGAGAGGAAGATCTTGCTGCAATAGAGCTCTTATCTCATCCCTAATGAACACCGTTGGGATGAATGTGAACGCTGACTACAGCCCAGGTCTTCTCACCTACATCAGTACATCTTTCCAGAAGAGTGGGGGCAATTATAAAAGCAATTTGTGACTAAATGTGGAATCTATTGGTTAAAAAATCACATACCCTTATTATGTCCAGGTTACCAAATACTTTTGGAAATAGTGTGTGTGTGTATATTATATATATATATATATATACACACCAAATATATATTATATATATATATTTGGTGTGTATATTGAATATTAAAATATTTAATATATATTTAGATGTAGATTGTATTGTTTTATAAATAATGTAATGTTAATAATTATTAAATAAGTCTGTATACTTTAACACTCCATAACCCAAAATATTATCAGACACTTATGAATCAAAACCCTTCGAAAGCGTAAGCACACAAAACGCGTCGACTGTTGATGACGTAGTACGCAACAACGGGCGGCCTGCCAGGGAACGACGGTAAAACACGGTAAACACTTCGCCTGTCCTGTTTCTCTTTTCTCCACACATGCCTCCCCCTTATTTATTAATTTCACTATTTGAAGAACCTCCAAATCTTTGAAAAAATATTCATTCCATGTATTGTGTCTTAGAAGGAAGTGTACGGCGATAACCTTTATGTTGCGCACACCCACTCGCGATATGAACGAGCTAGCTAGCTAGTAGGCTAGTTAGGGAACGATCAGGCTTGTTTATTAGATATTTATTATGAATATTAGAGTTGATAAGTAAGTTATTTTATTCAGAATAATACACCGACTGTCTTTTGATTTTTCTTAAACAGACGCGTAAAAACTGTAAACTACAGCCATGAACTGGAACAAGGGAGGACCGAGTGGTAAGCGAGGCTTCGGCTTCGGAGGATTTTCCCTCTCCACGGGGAAGAAAGAGGAGCCGCGGTTGAACCCGCCGGCCCACAGTGCGTTTGGTGCGCCGGGCAGTTCGGCAGGAGGGTTCGGCAAAAACCAGCAGCTGCCTGCGTTCTATAAGATCGGAACCAAACGCGCGAATTTCGACGAGGAAAACGCGTGAGTGAACCCGTTACTCTCACCGCATGATGTCTCCTGCAAACTGGTGGTGTAGGAGCTTTAGGTTTGTGTTGACTGATCGCTTCGGTAAATCTTTCCAGGAGGAAATGTAGTTCAAGCGTGATTTAAAAAAAAAAAGGTCCCCACTGACGTCACCTGCTCCTTTTCATGTGTATTGCATTGCACGCTGGGGCATTTCTTCAGAATGCAACATACTAGAACTGTTTTGTTTGTGTGTCAGAATAGATCTTTATGTTTATAATGTTTACAAAATAAGTTACTGTTTGTTATAAATTGTTTGTTATGAAGTGATTGGTTGTTGGAGAAACATTGATGATCGGTGATTAGTTGTTGGGAAAACAGCGGTGATTTGTGATTGGTTGTTGGGAAAGCGCTGATGATTGGTTGTTGGGAAACAGTGAAGAATAGAAAATAATTAATTGATGACAAAAAAAGACCAGTCATTATTTTTTTTTGTTTTTTTATAATGTTTACAAAATAATTAAACGTTTGGTATAAACTAAAAGAAGCAGTTATTGGATGTTGAGAAAACAGTGGTGATCCGGATTGGTTGTTGTGGGAAACAGTGTTGATCAGTGATTGGTTGTTGTGGGAAACAGTGTTGATCAGTGATTGGTTGTTGGGGAAACAGTAATGATCAGTGATTGGTTGTTGGGGAAACAGTGTTGATCAGTGATTGGTTGGTTGTTGGGGAAACAGTGTTGATCAGTGATTGGTTGGTTGTTGGGGAAACAGTAATGATCAGTGATTGGTTGTGGGGAAAACAGTAATGATCAGTGATTGGTTGTGGGGGAAACAGTAATGATCAGTGATTGGTTGTGGGGGAAACAGTAATGATCAGTGATTGGTTGTGGGGAAAACAGTAATGATCATTGATTGGTTGTGGGGAAAACAGTAATGATCATTGATTGGTTGTTGGGGAAACAGTAATGATCATTGATTGGTTGTTGGGGAAACAGTAATGATCAGTGATTGGTTGTTGGGGAAACAGTGGTGTTCAATGATTGGTTGTTAGGGAAACAGTGGTGATGAGTGATTGGTTGTTAGGGAAACAGTGGTGATGAGTGATTGGTTATTGGGGAAACAGTAATGATCAGTGATTGGTTGTTGGGGAAACAGTATTGATCAGTGATTGGTTGTTGGGGAAACAGTAGTGATCAGTGATTGGTTGTTGGGGAAACAGTAATGATCATTAAATGTTTGTCGGGAAAACAAAACCAGTGGTGATTTCTGATTAGTTGTTGGGAAACAGTGATGATTTGTGATTGAAAAAGAAAATCATTGTTCTTTTTTCTAATTAAAATGCTTTATTTGAAAGTTGCTAAATTGGTCTGTAAAGTTGCCAAATCGAGCGCCAAAGTCTTTAGCACTGTGCCTGAAACCTTGTTATCAGCCACCAGATTCTACCACACACCCATTTTTCATTGGTCACAGCACCACAAAAAGACATTTGGGCATTTACCAATTACTATAAGCTCTTTCACATAGAAAAAAACGAAGACGTATAAATGAGGAGAGTCAAATAAAAGACCTGAGGGAAAAGTTTGCAGATTCAATAACTTTCATGATTTGTAATCATCTTCAAGAAGAGCTGCTCTCAAGCCAGTGAGGGATTTTACTGGGTGGGGAAAAGGGGTGAGAACTTAAACCTGAATGCATTATTAGCATTTGGAGCCTAACATCTGCTCATATTGCGGTCCAATATGACTTTGAGGACCAGTATTAACTTCGGGGCTTGAAGAAAAATCTGAGTTCCTGAGCAGTAATCGAGACATAATAGTGACGTTTACGCTGTAAACCTGAAATAATATTTAGAGTCATTTACTCAATTTACTTTTAATTGTGGAAAAAAAAGATATAATGCACTTAGAATGATTATACTCAAATTGCCTTGTTCTCCTCAAGCTATTTCGAGGACGATGAGGAGGAATCGAACGCAGCAGATCTGCCGTATATCCCGGCGGAGAACTCTCCTACCAGGCAACAGATGCAGTCTGGAGGAGGAGGAGGAGGACGAAGTGGTGAAGGTGGAGGCGGAGGCGGATCAGACAGCGATGACGACCCTCTCGATGCCTTTATGGCTGAGGTGGAGGTGAGATAAAAGAAAAAAAAATCTAAAAGCTCATTCTACAGGGCATATAAAATAAAGAAATCTAGCATTATCATTGATTTAGAAACGAAAGTGCTGTTTTAAACTAATCTGTCTTTCCTTTTTTTTCTTAACACACAGAACCAAGCAGCCAAGGACATGAAGAAACTAGAGGAGAAAGAAAAAGAGAAAAATCTGACCAAGTAAGAACTTTCACCCATATCCTAAAATTCGCTTCTAACTAGCACTATTTCACTGAATTTCCAGTTCATTAGTATTCATTAAGACCTTATTATTATTATATCTGTGTACTTATGTGTGTGTATATGGGGGGGAAGAGAAGGAGGGGGGTTAAATGCACTTAGGGGTCTTCCACGGGTGATTGAGCGAGTCGCAGGGAAGTTTTTTTTTTTCTCCGCTTGTTTCTTCCAGGGGTATTCGCGATGACATTGAAGAGGAGGATGAGCAAGTGAGTGACCAGCATACCTCTACTTCCAAAGAACTGCTTTGCTTTGATCTGTATCTCTTTCTTTTTTTTCCCCCACTCTTTTTCTTCCATTTATCTTTCCATCCTGTCTGTCTGTGTAACGCCCCATAACGAAATCTCGGGTTTGGTGAGCACTCAGAGGAGCTACGTTTTGTGTGTGTGTGTGTGTGTGTGTGTGTGTGTGTGTGTGTGTGTGTGTGTGTGTGTGTGTGTGTTATATACACATACACGTTTTTAAGTCACGGTTCGGTTCATTGTCATTTTTTTACGCATTTATTATTAACATTAGGGGAAATTCAATCAATTATTGAACAATTTTAAATAATATACCTGCTCGGTTAAATTATATATAAAATAATACAAATGTTTTATTATATATCGATTAAATGAAGTAATTGATTAAATTAAAACGAATGAACTTGATTAAATAGCAACAAATTTAAACAGTTTACATTCGTTAGACACCATTTGGTTAATACAGATGTGTATAAGACACTTTAACAAATGTCCCCATTCCTTCCATCCGTCATTCATTCATTCCCTCGATATGTGGAAATGCCGGGTACCGTTACACCCCTGACACACACACACACACACACACACACACACACACACACAGTGCGCAGACTCTTATCTAACCAGCGTGAATTCAGAGCACCCACAATTACAAAAACGGCTCATTGTTCTATTTCAACTTTCAGACATTTAATTGAATTCGATTTAATTGACGATAACGTGACCTCTCATTAGTCTTTATGTCTGATAACTCCCAGCCTTACCTAATAGATATCTGGTCTCCTTTCGCTTCCCGTTCGCCTTTTTCCGAAACGATGCTGTGTGTTAATCTCAGCGTTCCGAAACGTCCCAGAGCCGTAATGTGTGACGCGAAGCTCTGTGTTGCGTGCAGGAGGCTTATTTCCGTTACATGGCCGAGAACCCGACAGCAGGGCTGATCCCGGAGGAAGAGGAGGAGACCGTGGAGTACGACAGCGACGGAAACCCCATTCCTCCGACCACGAAAAAGATCATCTTACCACTTCCACCAATTGACCACTCTGAGGTGATGCTTCCAGATTGTACATCCAAAATTGTATTATTTATTTCTTTTTACCTCGGCCATGTTTCAGATCAGAATCCAACCCTTTAACAGTGTCACTAACTCCAAACACAAGAAATGGCATTCGAACCCCTTTAAACATCGAATTGTGGAATACTAAAGACACGTACGGTCCTGTTTTTTTAGATCGACTACCCTCCATTTGAGAAGAACTTCTACAACGAGCACGAGGAGCTCAACAGCCTGACTGGAACGCAAGTGCTGGAGCTGAGACACAAACTCAACCTGAGGGTTTGTGCTTTTACACATTCTTACGTTTTTCCGTCGCTCTTCCTGTGTACGTTATATAAAAACGTGATTTATTTATTTATTTATTTTTTGACGAACAGGTGTCCGGGGCCGCTCCTCCCAAGCCGTGCACCAGTTTCGCTCATTTCGGATTTGACGAGCAGCTCATGAACCAGATCCGCAAGTCCGAGTACACGCAGCCGACGCCCATCCAGTGCCAGGTGACCCGAGGAATAACTGGCATTAGGTGTTAGTTTTATATCTAGAAAAGTAATAATACTGAAAACCCGTGTCTCGCCGTTTAGGGGGTCCCCATAGCCCTGAGCGGCAGAGACATCATCGGCATCGCCAAAACCGGTAGCGGCAAGACGGCCGCCTTTATCTGGCCCATGCTGGTGCACATTATGGACCAGAAGGAACTGGAGCAGGGAGAAGGACCCATCGGTGTGATCGTCTGCCCCACCAGAGAGCTCTGTCAGCAGGTAATATTTACTAAAACCTTCAGCAGTATGTCGTTTTTTTTTTTTATAATAATAATAATACGTATGCAGCTGATTTAGCCGGAGGAACAAAGATACAGTGAATGACCTGCTGTGTGTTTTTCCACGTGTAGATCCACACGGAGTGTAAGCGATTCGGGAAGGCCTACGGCTTGCGCTCGGTGGCTGTGTACGGAGGGGGGAGCATGTGGGAGCAGGCCAAGGCGTTACAGGAAGGGGCCGAGATCGTCGTTTGCACTCCGGTAAGAGCTGAGCATCCACGAAGGAACGACCAACTAAAAGTGTCATGTGTATATTAAATGTACGCAAAATTGCCAAAAGTATTGGGACACCTGATGCCCGAGAACGTGGTTCAAACTGTTACCACGAAATCGGAGGCACACGATCTTATAGGACGTGTGTATGGATTCCGTTGTATGAATATTGTCCTATGAACTAGGAGACCCAAAGCTGTTCCACCATGACAGCGCCCTCTGTGCACAAAGACGGCTCCATGAAGAAGCATGGCTTGGATTGGAAGATCTCCCGCCAAAGAGTTGTGAACCCTCAACCCTAATGAACATGATGAATTAGACCTCACCTCCATCAGTAGCTGATTTTAATAACACACTTGTAGCTGAGAGCACAAACCTTCACAAGCACACTCCAAAATCTAGCGGAACATCTTCCCTAAACAGAGGAGGTTATAACAGGTTATAACAGGAAATGTCAGGTGTCCACAAACTTGTGGCCATACACTGTATTTTGACAATTTTCTAATGTGAAACCCCCACACACAGGGTCGCCTGATCGATCACGTGAAGAAGAAAGCTACCTCCCTGCAGAGAGTGAGCTACCTGGTGTTTGACGAGGCTGATCGCATGTTCGATATGGGCTTCGGTAAGTCCAAACAGTCCTGGTCTTTGTATTCGCGTTGTTCATATGTTTCCATAATCAGTTTTTCATTCGTTAAAAGGTAAACCTCTTCACGCCATGTACGTTTGATTTCCAGAGTATCAGGTGCGATCCATCTCCAGCCACGTGAGACCGGACCGACAGAGTAAGTTCCTCTCATACAGTCACTCTTATAAATATAGGTTTGAAATATAACCTTTATGCACAGTCCAGAAACAGAGTCACAGAAAAACTGCAATGTTACTGTTATTATTTGGGATTATTTTGCAATAATAGATGCATGTCTGAGATTTTAAAATGATGCATTATGATGGATAAGGTTAATATCCTTGTGAAGCACAGTGTCTTTCTATAAAAAGAGTATGGAACCTTGAATAAAAAAAAATGTCAGCTTTTTATTCACATTATTAACAGTTGAGGTTTAAATAAAAATGGACAGAACTGAATCATTAATTATAAAAAGCCACTACGGTGTTTCATCAGGATCCTGTTCTGTTTTTGGCTGTAATTGGTATAAAGGTTTAAATGTATTTATAGGAGTAAAAATAAACCTATAATCATTAGATGGATGGATGGATGGAACTGATTAAATAGAAAGAACGGAACTACAGTACCTAATTTGGAAGTAAACAACTTACTAGGAAGGAAGGAACTAACCATCTAGCAAGAAATTACAGTATCTAAGTAGGAAGGAACCACAGTAACTCTACGCAGGAACTAACTAACTAGAAAATATCTAACTAAGTAGGAAGGAAGAGACTAACAAACTAGTAAGGAACTAACTATCCGAACAGGACAGACTAACTAACAAGGAATAAAGGAACTAACTAACTAGGAATTAACTAAGAAAGAAGGAACCAACTAACTAGGAAGTAAGTAACGAACCTGTAAGGAACTAAGTAGGAAAGAAGGAACTAACTAAGTAGGAAATAACTAACACAATAGAAAGGAACTAACTAAGAAAGAAAAGGAACTAACTAACTAAGATGAAAGGAACTAACTTAGTTGGAAGGAACTATGTAATTAGGAAGGGAATTACTAACTAGGAAGGAAGGAAAGAAGTAACTAGTAGGGAACTAAGTAGGAATTAACTAACTAAGAAGGTAGGAACTAACTAACTAAGCAGTACAGAAGGATCTAACTAGGATGAAAGGAACTAACTAGGAAGGAATTAACTAAGAAGAAAGGGACCAACTAACCAGGAATTAAGGAACTAACTAAGTTAGAAGGAACTATGTAATTAGGAAGGAACTCACTAACTAACTAGGAAGGAACTTAGAACGAAGGAACTACCAAATCAGGATGAAAGTAATTAACTACGTAGGAATTAACTACGTTGAAAGGAAGGAACTAACTATTACTTTTATTTTCTTATGCTATAAACGAGTTTATCTTTGACTTCTCGCAGCTCTGCTGTTCAGCGCCACGTTCAGGAAGAAGATCGAGAAGCTGGCGCGGGACATTCTCACTGACCCGATCCGCGTAGTGCAAGGAGACATCGGAGAGGTGTGCTAGATTAGTGCTTATATCCCTGCAGTAAACATGTGGATTTCTGATAAAATATTGAGAATTAAGGTCGTAGTCTTGTGCAGTTTTGGAAACGGAAACACATGAACCGTCTCTGACCTCCAGGCGAATGAGGACGTGACCCAGGTGGTGGAGGTCTTGCAGAGTGGCTCGGATAAGTGGATGTGGCTGACCAGGAGGCTTGTGGAGTTCACCTCCGCTGGCTCGGTGCTCATTTTTGTCACTAAGAAGGCCAACTGTGACGAGCTGGCCACCAACCTGCAGCAGGAGGGCTACAGCCTGGGCCTGCTGCACGGAGACATGGACCAGAGCGAGAGGAACAAGGTCATCAGCGACTTTAAGAAGAAGAGCTTGCCCGTCCTGGTGGCCACCGATGTCGCAGGTAAGCAAATTGTAACGGGAAAAGAAAAACATGTCGTACATCAAAGCAGGAACGTGTTAACTTTTCATTATCGTTTTTATCTCAGCTCGTGGATTGGACATTCCCTCGATCCGCACCGTCGTTAACTACGACATTGCCCGAGACATCGACACGCACACCCATCGCATCGGGCGAACGGGTCGCGCCGGGGAAAAGGGCGAGGCCTATACTTTGCTCACCAACAAAGACGCCTCGTTCGCCGGTGACCTCGTTCGTAATTTAGAGGGAGCCAATCAGAGCGTCTCAAAGGATTTGATGGATCTGGCCATGCAGGTGCGTCCTCACGTTCCCTCATTTCACGTACACGTTAAAAACTCAGTCCTTAGTTGAGTCATTGACTGATTTTACGCGTCTTCTGCAGAATCCCTGGTTCAGGAAGTCGCGTTTTAAGAGTGGGAAAGGAAAGAAGCTGAACATCGGAGGTGGAGGGCTTGGATACAGAGAGAGACCAGGCCTAGGGTCCGAATCCTCGGTGAGTTTCTGACTGAAAACCCAAACCAAAGTCTGTATAACCCGTTGGCAAAAGTTTGCGGGCACCTGGTCATAACATCATTGAAATGGGGTGTAAATTTTTTAGGTGCTTGATATTAAATAAATGGTGCTTTGAATCTGGTGTTCTTTAAAGTTTGGGAATACTGTCAGAGCTCTATAGCATGCCACTCAATATCTTCCATTCCAACTCATGTAGCTTTATGGAGCTCGCTTAGTGCACAGGAACAAGTTTGGGGTTCCAAGATGAAGTGAACGTAAAATTTTATTACACCTCATCTAAAAGCATTCTAATTAATTGTGTGCCTCCAGCTTATGGCAGGTGTCCCAATACTTTTGTAGTGTATGTTGGCACGGTTTTCCTAACCAACCCTTTTTCCGTGAACCCAGGAGCGCAGCGGTGGTTCCGTCCTCGGCAACTACGAGTCCTACAAACCTCCCACTGGAGCTATGGGAGATCGCATGGCTGCCATGAAGCAAGCCTTCCAGGTAAACACTTGCAGGCTGAAGCTCCTACAGCAACATTTGTTCCACTCATGATGGTTTCTTTTATTTTCATGCTGCGAATATGGTGGTATCGGATATGATCAATCAATTTTTCAATTAGTCGCACCAAATTTGCTTTTGGGAGTTGATTCCGATGGACGGTGTGTCATGTGACCACACTTTTAAAGTTCTGGATTCACCAGTCTCTTGCAGTGATCTCAGTACTTTACATTGAAAAGTGAATGGAAATGACTACATTTTAGTGAATTTATTGCTATAGAGGTCGACCGTTTTTACCGATAGCTCGGTCGGATCATGCCGGCCGATATCTAATTAATCAACCGAACGTTTTTAAAATGGAGACTAGTGAGCAGACTAGTGAGCATGGCTTCTCACTTTTGTAAAAAGAAGTTACATTCAAAATAAATAAAAAGTACTCTTCAACAAAACAGCATGTGGCATCAGCAATTCGCCTCCACACTGTATAATTCTCAGCCGCCACTGCAACCTGGAAAAACTATCAGTATGAATTTTTGCTGGTAGCGAAAAACAAAAGGGAGGAAATCTTCAGGACTAGAATTTTAGCTGGAGATCGTGCTCAGTATAGGTTGTATGATGAGTTGCACATATTACTCATGGTGATGTTCTTCTTGTCTCCACTGTTCCTTCTCAGGCTCAGTACAAAAACCACTTCGTGGCGGCATCGAGCAGCTCTCCCAAGCTCAGCGCCCAGTCAAACAGCAACTCGGGTTGGACGAGTGCAGGCAGTCTGAGCTCTGTGCCCTGTGGAGCCCCTGAAGGAAGCCGTACACCTTCATCTTCCACCCCCATGCCCCCTCCTCCTCCATCCTTCAATCTGGGCACCAAGCTGGCCGGCTTCAGCAGCTCGGGCACTTTGAGCTCTGTATCAGACACTCACTCATCCTCATCCTCCTCGTCCTCTTATTCCTCCTCCTCTTCTTCATCCAGAGAGGATTCTTACCACGACAGGAGCCGCCATGGAGAAGGGCACCATCGTCATAGCGAACGGGACCGCCACGGAGACCGCGACCGCCACGGAGACCGGGATCGATACGGCGATCGCGACCGGGATCGGGAACGAGATCGGCACGGCGACAGCCGCAACGGCGATGGCGGACGCCGGGAGAGGGACAGCTGGAGGGGAGAACGAGACGGAGGCGAAAGGGCCAGCTCACACAGAGGAGCCGAGGACAGCTTTGCCGTTCCCGATCCACCGAGAAAGAAGAAGAGCAGGTGGGACAGTTAGAGCCAAACCACCCCACCACCCCCTACCCCCCACCAGCAGGAGACATGGATGGAGCAGCTCCGAGATCAGCCAGCCTTCTCAGCACAGTCCATCTGTCCGCTGTTCCTCAAATGTCAAGGGCGTTAAAGACTTTCAGAGTTTCGTCTGCCTGTTCTTTTCGGTAGATTCCCTGTCGCTCTTTCCGTCAGGCGGCCGACGGGGTCGTTTTAATCCGTTAAATGAGAACTTGCGAATTATAGAGACGCAAATTTCAGAAGTCACGCAGGCCTTTTCTCTGTATATGTGTGTGAATTAATCCTTCTGTCAATAGTTCCTTTTTTGGGGGGGGGTTATGGGGTTAGTTTGGGGCTTTTTTTTTCCGTAGTTTGCAGAAATTACTTCGTAGTGATCTTTTGCGAGTTCTAAAGGAGAATTCGAGGCGATTTCGACATCTTTATGATTAGAAAGGAAACATTATTTCGAAGCCTTTCCATCCCGTTTAACATGACGATCCAGAAGTTCTGAAGTCTGTAAGCTCTGAGTGATCTGTATTGTAGGGTCGTGTTTTTGTTCTGTATTTCTTTTTAACACCTACCCGCTGTTACGACACAACGTGCCCTCCTGTCCTGTCTGCGATTTTTTTTTGTGTTTCAAAATAAAACTACGCTCATGCGATCGGTTACCTTCATACTCGCCATCTTAGGGTTGGGATGTGGCAATAATGACAGTGAAGAGATCGAGTTGTACTCTGAAATAACTGCATATAAATCTATAAAACAACCAATGGGGTAAAAGACTGGAATATGTGCTGTGTATTATTATTTGTATTTAATTTTTTTTTTCAGTCGACTAGATTAGAAAGGCTTCTCTAAGACCAATAAGCTGTTTTTCATGTATTTTGTGAATGTGGTGCAGTTACATGAACCATTCTTCATCATCATCATCATCATTCTGGCTTCAATAAAACATAAGATCTTGAATAGTGTTGCCTTTATTTATTTTTCCAACATGAGCAATGATTGATAGTTGTACATTTGTAGCATTTCTCAGACTCTTATAATTCTCACTTCTACAACTGAGCAGGTGAGGGTTAAGGGCCGTGCTCGAGGGCCCCAGCAGTGACAGCTTGGTGGTGCTGGGATTTGAACCTCGCAGATCAGAAGTCTAATATCTTAACCACTGAGCTACCACCTCTCCCCAATTATAAGCATGCTTACATACAGTCGTTTAATTCTAGATGCATAGCTGCTAATGGTTTGAGTTTCATGAACGCATTTCAAGAGAAAAAAATATTACATTTGGGATTCAAACTGGTTTCCATTTAGATGACGCACAGTCTCTTTAAAACTCAATTACGTTTAATCTAAGGCTGCATCTACACTAATCCAGTCACATTTTTTGTCCAAAAAAACGCTCCACGTCCACACTATCATTTTCAATCATTTTCCAAAAGTAAGATGCTTCAACCTGCGTCATTTCTACCCGAGGTTTTCTACTTTTACGGCTCTTTAAAACGTCGCTAAATTGGCTGAATTGGTCACATGACTAAAACACATCACTGTTTACCGAATCGAAACTTTGATGTGAAAATTTTTTCATTTGTCCACTTTGAAGAGCGTTTTTTAAAAATCTATGTTTTCATTGACTGAAAACGCCTTTGGACGGAAAGCCAAAACTGAGAGAAAAATATGCGTTTTAAAACACAAATGTGTGTGAACATACCCTAAAGTAATGGTCCTTTTATAAGACTAGTAAAAATTTAATTTTTCTTCTTTCGGCTACCAACATTAGGGGTCGTCACTGTGGATCATCCGTCTCCATACCCCCCCCCATCTACTACATCTGCCTTTTTCAAACTAACCACCACTTGTCTTCCCTCACCACATCCATAAACCTAATCCTTCCCCTTCCTTTTTTCCTCCTTCTTGGTGGCTCCATCCTCAGCATTCTTCTACCTTATTCTTCTCCCTCCTCTGCACATTACCTAACCATTTCGATCACGCCTCTGTCACATTGTCTCCAGAATCTCCGACCTGCATGGTAGCTTTAATAACCTTGCAAAAACCTTAATCTTGCAAAAATCGCTGCACTCTGCTACCTCCAGCTCCACCTCCTGTCTTTTCCTCAATGCCACGGTCTCGAAACCATACAACATCTCAAGTCTCACCACAGTCCTATAGACTTTCCCTTTCATTCTTGCAGATACTCTTCTATTCTTCTTCACTCTTCACTTCTGTAACAATTATATATGTTTTGATAGATAGATAGATCAATCGATCAATCGATCGATAATGAGACTGGTCCAAGGTCTACTAAAGGTTGTCCTACAGCAGGTAATTCTGTTTCAATTAGAATGCATTGGTACCATGTTTTGTTGCTCACATATTAATCAATAAATATCCTGCAGCAACACAAGATATACTTTAATGTTTGCACACATTAGTTGTTTATAAAGCACTGTATCACATGGCAACATGCTGGGTATAGAAGTGTAAATTCAATGAGGAGAAATATTTTCATTGGGGTGCTTTAACATACAAGCTACTTGGTCAATTACTGAAATAATGTTAGTAATTGGCAAAATCATTGAATCACAGACAATTAACCTCTTGGTCCAATCACATGCAAGAATCAGTCAAGTTGTAATTGCTGTCACCTGTGAGATGGGTTGGTCAGCGGCAGCTCAGCAGCTGAGAAAGATCATCAGGAGCAGTCTTGCTTGAATAAAAGCTGCTCTGGTAGTGCTAGTAGGTATACCTTCATTTGTCTCTCAGAAGCAATGGGGTTCAACCAAGTGGGGCGGTGTGCATTTGTGCTTTTTGCAATTAGATTATCAACAGCACAATGGATGGACTTGGGAGCTGTGCAACCTCTTGCTGGATCTCAAGCAACCAAACCAGGTCAGCCTCCACTGCAATTAAATCCTGGGATGGCTCCTCAATGGCTGCAAAGTAGCCCCCAAGCTGGAAGTCCTCCAGTAGCCCCACTTGGACTGCAGTTTCAGAATCCTTCAGATGCTCAAGGCCAGCAAGTAATCCAGCAACAAGTGAAGAAGCTGGACTGGACTTTTCCTGCGCTGCCCAAACTCCCAACAGCACAAACGCTGGTGCATGTTGACCGACAGTCTAATCCGGTTTATACCCAGGGTGTAACTGTGAGCTGCAATGAGACTGCAGTGCATGTTGAGGTGAGGAAGGATGTTCTTGGACATGATCTGACCAATATTGCTTTCCTCACTCTGGGAGGCTGTTCTGCTCAAGGGATGGATGCTGCTTCTCCTGTCCTCATCTATGAATCTCTGTTAAATGGCTGCAAAAGCATGTTGACTGTAAGTCTCTCTTGATTGCTATGCCTTTTTTGGGGGAGGGGGTGGAAAGCTTTTTATTTAAATATTTGTTTCTAGATGACTGCAGATGAGCTGGTGTATAGCTTCACCCTTGGTATGTCTCCAGTGCCAATCAGTGGCACTCCCATTCTAAGAAGAGCCAGTACAAGGGTTATGATTCAGTGCCATTATCCAAGGTATTGCTTCACAACATATAGCTTGATTTTATTAAGGTGGCAGGCTTAATTTCAAAGTTTTTTTTTTTTTTAATTCATTTTTTCTTCTTTCCTCTAGATTCCACAATGTCAGTAGCAGTGGTCTTGTGCCTGCTTGGGTCCCATATGCTTCTGCCCAGGCTGCTGAGGAACTTCTTGTTTTTACATTGAGACTTATGACTGGTTTGTATTGTGATACAATTAGTAGTTTGTTCTTTATGTTTGCTTTTACTAATGGTCTTTCTTCTTCTAGATGACTGGCTATCGGAACGAACATCCAACCAGTACTACCTGGGTGAGCTTATCAACATTGAGGCGTCCGTTCTGCAGTTCAACCATGTCCCCCTGCGTGTCCTTATCGACGGCTGTGTGGCTACTACTGTCCCTGATATAAATTCTGTCCCCAGATATTTCTTCATTGATAACTATGGGTAAGTTAGGTTCATTTTAGGGCTTTTTTTGTTGTCCAATGGTAAAAGGTTAACTGGAAGTGTTTTCCAGGTGCCTGATTGATGCCATGCTAACTCAGTCCAGTTCCCAGTTCATGCCCCAAACTCAAGCAAACAAGCTGAGGTTTCAACTGGAGGCTTTTGGATTCCAACAAACAAACACTAGCCTGGTAAGTACTGGTGTGGTTTGTTTATTCATTTTTTTTTTTTAATCTAATTTAAATGTCTTACTTTACTTGTGTTGCCAGGTCTACATCACATGCATCATGAAGGCAACAGCTGCCTCTTCCCCAGCTGATTCTCAGCACAAGGCTTGTTCTTTCTCTGGCAATGGGTATTTTTATTTTGTATATTTGAGCTTTTAGTTGCCCAGTGTTGGCTGTGTCGACTAATGGTTCTTATTTTAATTCTTTCTCCCTTTTAAGATGGATTGCTGCATATGGTCCCAACCAGGTATGTGGTTGTTGCAGTAGCAGCTGTGCTGGAAGGAAGGGAAGAGACTTGTCTGCAAGGGCTCGACGAGATCAGTCTTCAAAGAAAGGTATTTGGGGGGGGGGTGTAAATGTGTGGCTCTAAACCAGTGGCTTTCAGTGTATTTCTAGTGGGGAACAGACATGGTGGGTGGGATGCAGTGTTTTAAAATTGAACATTTTTGGTTAATTCAGATTTTGTCTTTACTTTGATGCAACAATTGAGTCACTAATGGAAGCAAATTAAAATGTCAGTTGGGATGTTACAACTTCACCTATCTTGTTTAAAATTTTTATTTTTTTTTACCACTGGATTAACAAGTCTAATTTTTTCATTAACACTGCTCAAGTTTATGTAACTACACCTTTTTAAAAGCTGTTTCCTTTCCTTTGCAGGCCTGCAGCTGGCAAAACGTGTACGCCTGGGTCCAATCACAGTTCTGGAGAACGTTTGGTAGTCAAATGACATGCTGCTCTTTGCTTTAATAAACTGTTAAAATGTGCTCTTGTGTTGTCTTGACTGTTTCATCTAAACATGAATAGAGGGTGTAGATTTTATGTACACACTGGATACAAAATAAGCCAAATTAAGGACAAAGGTGAGACTTTTTGATCTTATGCCTCTTGGGTTTTAGACCATTGAATTACTGGCTAGCAGGTGTCCTTAAGAATAGAATGATGCCACTTTTCTATAGTGATCAGATTTGCTTTTCTTTGCTCCCCCTTTATTTTAAATGAAACCTGCTTAGGCTCCTTAATCAATGGCATATAGGGGTTTCTAGCTTCTAAAGAGCTTTTGTGTTTAGAAGCACAAGTTCAGTTTAGAAATTTAGTGGAGCTCAAGACCACTTAACTGACACGTGCTTTATATGGAATGAAGTCTTGCCACACCAACCCTTTGCCAATCAACGCTTAGGACCAGGGTATCCAATCTTGCCTACAAAGAGCTGGTGTTTTGGGTTTTCAATGCAAGCACAGGCAACACCAAATTATACCTGTGAAATGGTTTACATGACTCAGGTGTGGGCCTTGCTTGGCTGGAATGAAAACCAGCACTCACCCTGGACTTTTTGGAAAAGATTGGACACTCATTGGTTTAGGCAATGCTTGCCTTTGTAACAATGGCATCTATTTGGTATGGTTTATTGTATGGTACATGACGAATCCAAGGCTATTGTCACGAACTGAAAATTTCCAATTTTGATGAGTTTGTCCACATATGCCTTGGACATTTGTTCTTGGCTTAAATGAGTAAACCTTAATTTGGTCTAATACGGTTGGTCCACCTTTCCAATAATAGATCTGGATCCCCAAGTAGTGTTCACCTACAGACCTGTCTTAAATTTTTTATTTTTTTGGTACTATTTGTTTACGCTTTTTAGGGAACATCCCAGAAACAGTTTCTGAAATGTGCATATGAGCCACTCTGGAGCAAACAGCTGTCACAGATAGCAATTTCCCTCTATACTGAGTTTTGCTGTAAGCATTACTTAAAGGGGGAAGTGGTAGCTCAGTGGAAAAGATGTTAGACTTCTGATTGGAAGGTCACGGGTTTAAAGAAACTTTTACTGCTGGGCCCTTAACCCTCCTTTTCTTCCACTGTATAATTGAAGTCTCTCTGGATAAGGGCATCGTAAATGCAAATGATAGAATAAATAAGACCACATTGAAACAAGTCTCCATAATTGAACAGTTGATAACTTGACAAATGGTTTTCAGGTTTAAGCTGCAAAAAAAATCAGAAATAAAATGTTCCTGATTAAATATGATTTTGAGTTCCTTTCATGAAATAATGTAGGAACGAGTTAGCTTTGTACCAAAAAAAATCTATTCTTGTAAAAAAAAACAAAAAACATTGTGTAGACCCACTGATAGGAAGCAGACTTATAGTGGTGTATGTGCTAGTATGTATTTTTAAACAAGTACAGACACACAAGACAACTAGTTTTTAGTCTTTGTTACTCCATTTTTAACCCACGCACATACAACAGCGTCAGTGTATTTAGACTGCAGGTATGTTTGTTTACATCTAGAAAGACATCCACTTGCACATTGTTAAACATTTAATTTTCTTTAACTTTTTGAAACATGTTTCATTGGAATTGTGAAGATTTTAATAAAATTATCAACTCTGAACTCTCTTTCTCTGGTACTGGGTAAGCAGATAGTGTTGCCAAAAATAAATTATCTACAGAACCAATAAAATCTTTATACCTTTCACAACAAATGAGACCAACATCAAACGCGTACAGCAAAAATAAATGGCAATCGTAATGGTATCAGTACTTAAACTATTTTCTTTATTTTTTTATGTTAATCACTGGGATCAAAAGATATGTTATTTACACATGATGCTCGATAGAACTCTCAAAACAAAACCACATCTTTATCATCAGGAAAACATTAGACAAAATGCCCATCCTGTCAGAATCCAACAAATAAAAATAAAAAAACATTTTGCTGGACTGTAATACACCAGCTCCTATTAAAAAAAAAAGCTTGTATTTTGTTGATGGTGTTGAAAAGAATTTTTTATCAAGTTAATCCAAATTTAGTCCTAAGGTTTAAGAGAAATCAATAAATAAAATGAACATATTTAGTTTTATATTGGTATAATTAAACTTGGCTTTCACTATGAACATAACCATAGAAGCTGGCATGATCTTAACAAAAGGATTCAATCAAGGACTATAATTAGTTCTATATTTGCTAAATTGCTTAGCTAGGTCATGTGACCTTGACAATTAGGCCAATTTAGCTCTTGGTCCAATCAAATGCAAGGAGCAGTAACATTCTAATTCCTTTCATTTGTTTGGCAGCCTAATTAGTAACTCACCAGGCTCAGAAGAGCATCAGGCTATTTAGAAATGTTAAAATACTTGTTTAAATCACTGTATAAATACGAGGTGCTCTGACCATCCTGGTGTGCATTCATCTGTCAACTGCAATGGGATTCAACCAAGTGAGGGATGGGCTGCTGCTACTTTTGGCAGTTAGTGTGACAACAGCACAATGGACAAGTTTGGAGAATATTAAATTAAGCAACCCAGGACAGCCTCCACTGCAAATGAATCCTGGCTTAACTCCTCAATGGCTGCAAAGTGCTTCCCAAGTTGGAAGCCCTGGATATCCTTCAGCTGACCAAGCACAGCAAGTAATCCAACAACAAATAAAGAAGCTGAATTGGAATTTTCCTGCAATGCCCAAAATCCCAACACCACCACCTCTAGTGCATGTTGACAGATATGCTGATCCTATTCCTGCCCAAGGTGTGACGGTGAGATGTAACGAGACTTCAGTGTATGTTGAGGTGAGCAAAGACGTGCTTGGAATTGATCCGACCTTCACTATGGCTTCGCTCACACTTGGAGGATGTACACCCAAAAGCATGGATGCTTCTTCTCAAGTCCTTATCTATGAGTCTCCATTGTATGGCTGCAAGAGCAGATTAACTGTAAGTCCTTTCTATTGCTAAATACATGAAGAGCTTTTTAAACTTGTATACCCTATTTAAATGTACTTTGTTTGGTTCAGGTGACTTCAGATGAGCTGGTGTATATTTTTACCCTTGGTATGTCTCCAGTACCAATCCGTGGTACTCCCATTCTTAGAAGAGCTGGTACAAGGGTTTTCATTCAGTGTCACTATCCAAGGTACTTGAAGTTTCTCTGATTTGTTAAGGTTAATTTTGGTCAGATTTAAATGTTTGACCTTTCTTTCAGATTCCACAATGTGAGTAGCAGTGGTCTTGTACCTGCTTGGCTTCCATATGCTTCTGCCCAGGCTGCTCAGGAACTTCTTGTCTTCACCTTGAGGCTGATGACTGGTTTGTACTGTAGTTGAATTGTAGCTTGTTTGTCTGACACTTCTTTTGCTAATTGTTTTTTTTTTGTCTTCTAGATGACTGGCTATCTGAACGAACATCCAACCAGTACTACTTGGGTGAGCTTATAAACATTGAGGCATCTGTACTGCAGTTCCACCATGTCCCCCTGCGTGTCCTTGTAGATGGCTGTGTGGCTACTACAGTCCCTGACATAAATGCTGTCCCCAGATATTTCTTCATTGAAAATTTTGGGTAAGTGGGGTTAATTTAATGGCTTCTGTAAACTGATATGAAGACTTTATAATATTCCTTCTGGGATGAATAAATTTCTCATCCAACATTTTTCTATTGGATGTGTTGCATTATACAACTGAATACTTAAGTGTATATGTATACAAACCTATTAGTGGTGTAAATGTACCTCATTACCTTACTTTTGACAACTTTCTGGATTTACTGAATACTGAAGGTGAACTTACTCACTACTAAACTACATTTGAGTTGATGCATGTACTTTACTATATTAAGACCAATTACATTTTGGTTCATTTTGTGGATGAAGGGACATTTACTTATTATATTGCTTATTAACTACTAATGTTTTTTTAATCTAAAAATGGTAATTTACAGTTTCTCCAACATACAGAAAATGATTAATTTCTAACCATATAAAATGACCCCTTTACCCAGGTGCCTGGTTGATGCCAAGCTAACTCAGTCCAGTTCCCAGTTCATGCCCCAAACTCAAGCAAACAAGCTGAGGTTTCAGTTGGAAGCTTTTGGATTTCAACAAGGGAACAGTAGCTTGGTAAGTACCGCCTTACCTCTGGCATATGCATGTTTGTCAATGTAACCCTTACTCCTTGTGTTTCCAGGTCTATATCACATGCATCTTGAAGGCAACCGCTGCTTCTTCCCCTGCTGATGCTGAGCACAAGGCGTGTTCCTTTTCAGACAATAGGTATGTTCTTGCGACCTTTAATGGCGTTGTGCTGATGAGCTGTGATCGCTGACTCCTTACTGATCCTTAGATGGACTGCTGCATATGGTGCTGACCAGGTGTGCAGTTGTTGCAGTAGCAGCTGTGGTTCAAGGAAGGGACGAGATCTGTCAAAGCAAGGTATTTTGAAGAACCTTTATGTAATTCATGTCTTGCCACCTTAAGATCTGTATGGCACTATGAGAAATCTTACTTTACCTGCGGGGGGGTTGTTGTCTTGTACTTGCTAATACTCCCCCCTTTATTTGCAGGCATGCAGCTGAAGAGAGAAGTCAACCTTGGTCCAATTGTGGTTGTGGAAAATGTTTGGTAATTAAATGCCTTTGTCTGAATAAAGCATTTTATAACTTCTTATTTTGATGTCTTCTGATTTATTTATTTATTATTGCCTTCAACATGTAATTTGACAATTGTGATATCCAGAATTAAATGGATTTCCCATCATGCACTTTGGCAGGGACTTTAGCAAAACTAGCTGAGAGCATAACTAATAGGAATGCTACAGCATATAATTGTGGAAAGGTAACATCTAAAACCCCCCCCCCACACACACTTGACCATATGCTTTATACCAGTAGTGGTGTAACTGTACATAAAATTCACAATTTGGTGCATACTTCTGTTTTTTAAATGTAATTTTATTAAAATTGAGACTTCACATTGACTTGACCCAAAATAAAATTTGGATAATACAAATATTAAGATGTTCTTATTTCAGCATAATTTAACATGCCTTCTATCCTTCCTTCACTTTCTTGATCTGCAAAACTGTTTTTATTAAGATAAATTATTGACTCGAACACTAAGGAATCCATATTTTTAGCATTGGCAGGCAGTGTGTGGGGACCAAGTCCTGTACTTGAACAGCTTAGTACGGCTGTGTGTACGGTTTATCCGTATAACCTTAATTTGTCATTTATCCAAGTGGTTATTACTAAGAGTGGTTCAATCTTTCAGGTAGTAGATGACTACATATGCTACTATCAGAACTGTCAGGTCAAGGATGCTTTAGTTAATGTTGAAGTTTCTGTATAGCTCGAAGGACCAATGTTAGAGGGGTTTTCTTATCTTACTCGAAGGACCGTATAAAGATTCTCACTAACTGGTATGCGCTGATCAGTGGATTGTACTCACCCCAGCGCGTCAGTAAAAACACGATACAGGATTCAGAACACTTTACTTTACTGGGTATAGAATTGATTGCATATGAGGTGACTTGCTGTCTTCTGCTAGCTGCTGTTCAGTAGGTGCGTGATGCAGAATGCATGCAGCAGCTCTGTGTTCTGGTCTTTTATACTCTTGGTGGAGGACGGTGTACTGTGATGTCACATACCAGTTAGTAAGAATCTTGATATGGTCCTTCGAGTAAGATAAGAAAACCCCTCTAACATTGGTCCTTCGAGCTAGACAGGAAAACTTCTCAACAGTTAATAAGCACAATTTTTTATATATATACTTAATCAATTGTCACCCTTCAATTAACTCCCTAAAAACAATTCCCTATAAGTGTTTTGATTAGCCAAACTAATCAGTTTTGTGGCAAATGCATTTTCGTGATAAACTGGGAGCATGAGATTCAAACCGCGGTAAAGCAGGGGATTACGGTATAAATAAAATGTATTTATTATAAATACAAGGATAAACATCCTTTAACCATTTGGGGAAAATGTTACATATATAAAAAAACAGCCATTTAAAAAAAAATATATGTACATGTTAGACATTTTTATATCTGTGAAATCCAACCATGAACAATGTTATACAAGTACTTTGCATATGACTCATGACACTTTGCATATGTGTGCATTGCCTGAAGAAATGCTCATTTATTCATGGTTTTTATACTTTCTTATTAAAATAATGTACTCTAAGTGCAGATATCCCAGCTTGGTAGAAAGGGGTCAGAGCGCAAGGTCAGCCATGATACAGTGGCCCTGAACAAAGAGGGCTAAGAGTCTTGCTCAAGGGCCCAACAGTGGCAGCTTGGCAGTACAAGGGCTTAGAACGCCAAACTTCCCTTTTGGGAACTCAGCACCACCCACTGTCCTAAAGATTGAGGTTTGTGTATTAACACATTCTTAATTAGACTTGCAGGGGTGTCTAATCTAATTTTCCATCTGTGGGTGCAGGTTTTCATTAATCCCAAACAAGCAAATCCCAACCAATTTCTATTCATTTAAATATAATTAGTGTAATTTTTAATGACTATCAGGTGTGGCCCTTGATTGGTTGGAATGAAAGCCTGCACCCACACCAGACCTTTGTGCGATAGATTGGACACTCCTGGGTTAAAGAATGACAAAAGTAGATCAGAATAAACAAATGTGATGTGTGATCATATCATCGATAGGTTACGAACGTAACCTAGTTCCCCGAGGAAACGAGACGCTGCGTCGAAACGCTTTGGGAACGCCCCTGCATTGTCCACGCCCTGAACCACGTGTGAAATCTAGCCAATAGGCAAGCCGTGACGTCATAGACAGGTAACGTCACGTAATCCAGGAAGCTACAAGATGGCTGTGCGATGGTAGCGACATTAGCCTCTGCAAAGAACAAAGGTAAGCGCCGCAGAGATGCAGGGAGTGTGGCCCAGAGACGCAGCGTCTCGTTCCCTCTGGGAGCTAGGGTTACATTCGTAACATAGAGACGTTCCCCTTCGGGAACTCGAAATGCGTCAAAACGCTTTGGGAACGAGTGTCCAATCACGCCACACTGACCAGACCCTGCCCTGTGTGTGAGGGCCTCGGCACCTGCACTTAGGACAGAGGAGCCCGGAGTGTTTCCGGGTCGAGGCCATAACCCAACAAGGTCAGCGGTGGTGATACTCCAGCAGACCAAGCCGTAGAGGCCGTCACACTGCGGTGGAGCGAGCCCTGACCCCGAGCGGGGAGACCAGGACTCGTAGCTGAAAGGATGGCATCCACTACCTACCTGCCTAACGTCTGCCCGTCTGCTAGGAAAGCTTTCCTATTAGGTCCACAGCAGTCACACCGCCCATCCATGTACTCGTCCTGTGGAGACAATCGTCAGTGCTCGCACAGGACACAGCCGGGTCTGTAACCCCTGGTTGGGGGCTATAAACGGATGAGGGCAAAACACCTGTAACACGACACGTTGTGTGGGAGCTGTAGACACCTTAGGTATGCACCCAGGTATCGTGTATAAAAACACTCTATACACTCCTGGGGCAAACTCCAGGCAGGATGGGGCAACTGCCAAGTCACAGACAGGCACTCTGGGTCGCGTCCCGGGCCCCAGCCTCCGGGTGCCGCGGAGGAAACGTGTTACCACAGGGCACCTACCAAGCGACCGCCCTGCAGGCGTGGTGATTCAGGGCATCTGCTCTGACATCCAACAACAAGAGGACCGCTCACGCCAGCTTGTACAAGGAGGCCGAGTGGAATTACACTGGACGCTGCCGCCATGAGACCCAGCAGTCTCACAGTATGTGGCTGGCCTGCCCCTACCCTCCTGACTGCGGTGAGGATGAGTTCAATCCAGGCAGGAGACAACCGTGCCCACACCACACCGAGAAAAGTGGTTTTCTGCGCTGGAGAAAGTACACTCTACCCGGCATTTTAGTCTGAACCTTCATGCAGGCGAGAACGACATCTCAATGTCAAACTGCCTGGTGCTCTGTACAAGCCAATTTCAACCAATCATTGATACAATGCAAAATGCGGATGCCCTGAAGCCGCAGCGGGGTCAGTGGTGCGTTCACGCACTTTGTTAAGGTACGGGGTGAGAGTGCTAGGTCAAACGGGAGGACCAATATTGGTAAGCTTCGCCCCGAAAGCAATCTCAGGAACCTTTCGTGTGTGAGAAGGACGGCCACATGGGAGCAGCCGACCTCCAGATCGATTTGACCTGACAAAAAAGTCCTTGGACTTGATCAGAGGATGGCAACCTGCCGTCCTTCTTTGGAACAACGAAGTATGGGCTGTAGTAACCTGACTCTCTGACCAAGTAGGAGGGAATCACCTTGATGGCCCATTTTCTCAGGAGAGTACGCACCTCCTGTCCCAGGACCAGCGCCCGCACGGGTCCCACCAGGGTGGGACACATCCCGTTGAACTGGGGAGGTGAAGACACGAACTGAATCGCACAGCCCTTCTCCACAGTACGCAGGACCCCCAAAAGACTCCTGGCAGCCCTCCAGACGGACAGAAAGTTCCCCAAGGAAACCCACCCCTCGGGGCTGGCCACTGACCCACTCAGAGTGGCTGGAAAGGTGCTCTGCAGCCGACTACACCTCCTGAGAGGCGGCAGATCCCCCCCATTCGCAGCGATCTTACAGGCGGAATATGGGGAGCAAACTGGTGGAGGGAAGCGTTGCCCTGAACACGTCCCAGGTCGGCAGGGCTAGCAGACAGCCTTACTGAACCCGAATAGAAGGGGCAGCGTACTGCGGCCTTTAAAGTCTCCTAAGAGGTGGCGGATAACCCCCACCTGGAGTTAACCGCTGGAGGGAGGTTGCGCCCTGAACACCCTGGGGCAGGGCCGACAGACCGGCCTCCCAGTGGTGCCGGGGAGGGACAGGCACCGTAGCATGGGGTGCACACCGCCCCCAAGATGCAAGCCGTCAGACATACGCACCACAGCCCTGTTCGGTAGACCAACGTTAGGTCGTCCAGCCCCTCCGGCTTAGAGTGTCGCGGGGGGGTGGGGGGGATCCTAGGTGCCCCCGGCGAGGTGGCAATGCACTCTTTCAGGGCTATTTCGCTGTGCCTGGACGTACCCGGGCGAGGCTGCTGCCGAGCAACCCCATTGAAGCAGCGAGGAAGTACCACCAAAACGCCACCGCAGTCTTCTGAACTCGCCAGCAATCGCCCTTACATACAGTGTCACCAGGTCAAGCCAGGAGGGGCCACCGTGGTGCCCAGAAGGAAGCTTTTACCATCACCCACAGCAGGCTCTAGCCTGCTATGCCTGCAACACACTCATCGTGTGGAGGCAACCCGCAGCCTGACCTGCCGCGCAGCCCTACCTACCAGAGCCAAATGGCTCTTCGTAGGCAACCGAAAGCCTTCATAGATGCAGCACTTGGGGAGAGATAGCTAGCTAGCGTCTCTACCCCATGCGGCACCATCCCGTAGCTGCGCTACTTAGTCCCAATAACATTCGTGCACAATGAGAAATATTGGAAAGCACGCGCCGCACACGGGCCTCCCACGACCCAGACACCTGGGTGCGCATGTCAGGGAAGGCCCTGAGGCTGTGACACAGGGCGCAAAGCCGGACCAAGCCGCGAGGGAGAGCGCTCTCTGAAATTTCTTCCACCTCAAAAGAAGAAATACGGAGCATCGCGTTACACACACCGGAGAAGGAACTGCCAATGAACGCTCTCCCCAGGAAGCGGGACCTCGGCTAGCAACCAATACCCTCGAGAGCCGACTGAGCATGCTAAGCAAACAACACAGCCATCTTTTAGCTTCCTGGTTTATGCGACATCGCCTGTCTATGGTGTCATGTCTTGCCTATTGGCTAGATTTCACACGTGGTTCAGAACGTGGAGAATGCAGGTGCGTTCCCAAAGCGTTTCGACGCAGCTCGAGTTCCCGAAGGGGAACCAGATTATATAGAGTTATTTTTAAACACAAGCACTATTAACATTTCTCTCATTTTAATGTGAGTAAGTAGTGGCAGTCAACGAGTTCTTGCCAATTGTGTCCCTGCCTGAAAGCAAACTAATGGACTAAAGTTCTGCTTTTGGCCTTGCTCATTGGCCTAGTCAAGCTAATTAAGCTTTTCACCCAATTAGATACCAGAAAGTGCAAAATATTAACTAGTATCATCTGTGACGCAGCACAACAGGTGCAAAAAAAAAAAAAAAAGAATGTCAAGATAAATACAAGAGAGACTGAAAATCTGTATAAAATAGAATGTATACTGTTTATTTAAAGTAACATTATACATTTATTTTTTTACTTTTTTAGATGCAGCAACAATGGGATTTAAACATATTGGTGTTTTAGCACTGCCGTTTGTTGCCCTCTGATTGGTTGAGGCCCAATGGCCAATGTGGAAATTCCAAGCAACTTCAGGACCACCACCAGAGCAATCTAAAAGGCAGCTGGACCCTGTTTCTACTCCAAGTGTAACGTCAGAATTAGGGCTGGGCGATAAATCAATTTTATCAATTAACTCAAATGTGTAGTTTACATCGATATGTTTGAATAAAAATCGGGTTTCTCTTTAATGTCCGCCGACGCTCCCCTCTGGGCTTTCATAGTTTAGAACGAACTCAGCCCTTCCCCCGCACGTTTGCCATAGAGATACACAAAAAACATGGCAGCGAGCAAGCAAAGGTAGTAGTACCACCAATTTACTGCAGCACCTTAAACAGAGGCATGCTGTCGAGTGGGGGAGATGTAGGGCCCTACGAAATGAACAAGACAGCGGCAGCACAAGACTGCAGTTAAAACGAGCGCATCTTGAAAATAAACGGTTAAGCACCCGCACTTTGTTTAGTGTTTAAGAAAAGTAAAGACAAAATCACTCCAAGCACCACTGCATTTTTACCAATGTTTAACATTCAAACACCCATAAAAAATTTTTCTTTATAGGTTTGCTCAATCTTTTAAATTATTTGTATTTACAGTGTCCCTGTTTATTACTAAAATTTATAACTAAATTTTATCTCATTTTACTGTGTTTTGAAGAAAGGTTAAGGCAAAATCACTCAAAACCACTCAAAAAAAGGTGCATTTTCAATCATGTTCCACATTTAAACACTCAAAAAACATTTTTCTTTGTAGGTTTGCTCATTTTATGTTATGTTACGTTCTATTTTCACAATTTACAATGGCAGGGCCTGACATCTTGTATTTTTGGCTTGTTGTTTCTGATTGCACTTTAACCCAAAGTGGGTTATATTCCCAGAAGAGTAAATAAACTTTATTTAATAAAGTTAAAACCTCTTTTGAAAATGTTCTTTGTCATATGCAGATTGATTTTAAGCAGAGGGAAAAAAGCGATTTAATTTTTTTTTTTAGGCCATATCATTTAACAATCAAATCATCGAGGTTTTTTTTCTTCTGCTTGTACTCTCTTTTTGGTCAATTAGAAGAAATATTTTCATTGGGGTGCTTTAACATACAAGCTACTCAGTCAATTACTGAAATAAGGTTGTAATTGGCAAAATCATTGAATCACAAACAATTAACCTCTTGGTCCAATCACATGCAAGAATCAGTCAAGTTGGAATTGCTGTCACCTGTGAGGTGGGTTGCTCAGCGGCAGCTCAGCAGCTGAGAAAGATCATCAGGAGAAGACTTGCTTGAATAAAAGCTGCTCTGGTAGTGCTAGTAGGTATACTTGCATATGTCTCTCAGTAGCAATGGGGTTCAACCAAGGGGGGCTTTGTGCATTTGTGCTTTTGGCAGTTAGATTATCAACAGCACAATGGATGGACTTGGGAGCTGTGCAACCACCTGCTGGATCTCAAGCAACCAAACCAGGTCAGCCTCCACTGCAATTAAATCAGGGGATGGCTCCTCAATGGCTGCAAAGTAGCCCCCAAGCTGGAAACCCTCCAATACCCCCACTTGGACTGCAGTTTCAGAATCCTTCAGATGCTCAAGGCCAACAAGTAATCCAGCAACAAGTGAAGAAGCTAGACTGGACTTTTCCTGCGCTGCCCAAAATCCCAACAGCACAAACACTGGTGCATGTTGACCGACAGTCTAATCCGGTTTATACCCAGGGTGTGACTGTAAGCTGCAATGAGACTGCAGTGCATGTCGAGGTGAGGAAGGATGTTCTTGGACATGATCTGACCAATATTGCTTTTCTCACGCTGGGAGGCTGTCCTGCTCAAGGCATGGATGCTGCTTCTCCTGTCCTCGTCTATGAATCTCTGTTAAATGGCTGCAAAAGCATGTTGACTGTAAGTCTCTCTTTATTGCTATGCCTTTTTCTCTCTTTTGGGGGGGTTGGAAGGCTTATCTAAATACTTGTTTCTAGATGACTGCAGATGAGCTGGTGTATAGCTTCACCCTTGGTATGTCTCCAGTGCCAATCAGTGGCACTCCCATTCTAAGAAGAGCCAGTACAAGGGTTATGATTCAATGCCATTATCCAAGGTATTGCTTCACAACACAGCTTAATTTATATTAAGGTGGCTGGCTTTATTTTAATTTTTTTTATTTCTTTCCCCTAGATTCCACAATGTCAGTAGCAGTGGTCTTGTGCCTGCTTGGGTCCCATATGCTTCCGCCCAGGCTGCGGGGGGGTTGGAAGGCTTATCTAAATACTTGTTTCTAGATGACTGCAGATGAGCTGGTGTATAGCTTCACCCTTGGTATGTCTCCAGTGCCAATCAGTGGCACTCCCATTCTAAGAAGAGCCAGTACAAGGGTTATGATTCAATGCCATTATCCAAGGTATTGCTTCACAACATATAGCTTGATTTTATTAAGGTGGCTGGCTTTATTTTAAACTTTTTGTTTTCTTTCTTCTTTCCCCTAGATTCCACAATGTCAGTAGCAGTGGTCTTGTGCCTGCGTGGGTCCCATATGCTTCTGCCCAGGCTGCTGAGGAACTTCTTGTTTTCACCTTGAGACTTATGACTGGTTTGTATTGTGATACAATTGTTAGATTGTTCTTATGTTTGCTTTTAATAATGGTCTTTCTTCTTCTAGATGACTGGCTATCTGAACGAACATCCAACCAGTACTACCTGGGTGAGCTTATCAACATTGAGGCATCGGTTCTGCAGTTCAACCATGTCCCCCTGCGTGTCCTTATCGATGGCTGTGTGGCTACTACTGTCCCTGATATAAATTCCATCCCCAGATATTTTTTCATTGATAACTACGGGTAAGTTAGGTTCATTTTAGGGCTTTTTGTTGTCCAATGGTAAAAGGTTAACTGGAAGTGTTTTCCAGGTGCATGATTGATGCCATGCTAACTCAGTCCAGTTCCCAGTTCATGCCCCAAACGCAAGCAAACAAGCTGAGGTTTCAACTGGAGGCTTTTGGATTCCAACAAACAAACACTAGCCTGGTAAGTACTGGCTTTTCTTTTTGTTTTCTTATTTAAATATATAAATGTCTAACTTTACATGTGTTGCCAGGTCTACATCACATGCATCATAAAGGCAACAGCTGCCTCTTCCCCAGCTGATTCTCAGCACAAGACTTGTTCTTTCTCTGGCAATGGGTATTTTATTTATTTATTTGAGCTTTCAGTTGCCCAGTGTTGGCTGTGTCGACTAATGGTTCTTATTTTAATTCTTTCTCCCTTTTAAGATGGATTTCTGCATATGGTCCCAACCAGGTATGTGGTTGTTGCAGTAGCAGCTGTACTGGAAGGAAGGGAAGAGACTTGTCTGCAAGGGCTCGACGAGATCTGTCTTCAAAGAAAGGTATTGGGAGGGGGGGTTAGAAATGTGTGGCTCTAAACCAGTGGCTTTCAGTGTATTTCTAGTGGAGAACAGACATGGTGGGTGGGGTGCAGGGTTTTTAGAATTATTATTTTTTGTTTGTTTTTAGATTCTTAGTTTGTACTTTAATGCAACAATTGAGTCACTTATGCAAGTAAATTAAAATGTCAGTTGGGGAATGTAACAACTACACCTTTTTGTTTAAGAATTGTACATTGTTTCATTACCGCTGCTCAAGTTTATGTAACTACACTTTTAATTAAAAAGCTGTTTCCTTTTATTTGCAGGCCTGCAGCTGGCAAAACGTGTACGCCTGGGTCCAATCACAGTTCTGGAGAATGTTTGGTAGTCAAACGACTTGCTGCTCTTTGCTTTAATAAACTGTTAAAATTTGCTCTTGTGTTGTCTTGACTGTTTCATCTAAACATGAATAGAGGATGTAGATTTTATGTACACTGGATACAAAATTGTCTAATTTGGCATAAATAACCCTTTGCTCTTATTCCTCTTGGGTTTTAGACCCTGGTGTTGAATTACTGGCTTGCAGGTGTCCTTAAGAATAGAATTATGCCACTTTTCTATAGTGCTCAGATTTGCCTTTCTTTGCTACCCACTTTATTCTAAATGAAACCTGCTTAGGCTCCTTAATCCATGGCATATAGGGGTTTCTAAAGAGTGTGTTTGGGAGTTTAGTTGAGTTCAAGACCACTTAACTGACGTGTTTTATATGGAATGAAGTCTTGCCACACCAACCCTTTGCCAATAAACATTTAGGACCAGGGTATCCAATCTGGCCCACAAAGAGCTGGTGTTTTGGGTTGTAAGCACAGGCAACACCAAATTATACCTGCCAAATGGTTTAACATGACTCAGGTCTTGGCCTTGCTTGGCTGGAAAAAAAATGAGCACCCACCCTGGACTTTTTGGAAAAGATTGGACACTCCTGGTTTAAGCAATGCTTGCCTTTGTAACAATGGCATCCATTTGATACCTAGTTTATTGTATGGTACATGTAAATGCAAATGATAGAATAAATAAGACCAAATTGAAACAAGTCTCCATAATTGAGCGGTTAATAACTTGACAAATAGTCTGATAAAATGTTCCTGATTTCGAGTTACTTTAATGGAATAAATAATGTGGGAACGAGTTGGCTTTGCTTTGTGTAAAAACAAAAAACAAAACAAACAACAAAAAAAAACATTGTGTAGACCCACTGATGGGAAGCAGTCTTATAGTGGCATATGTGCTTGTAATTTTTAAACAAGTACAGACACGCAAGATGTCTAGGTATTAGTCTTTATAAATCTTTTTTTTTTTTAAACCCTTGGAATTGTGAAGATTTTATTAAAATGATCAACTATGGAATCAATTCATTGTTTTTTTTCTTCTGCTTGTACTCTCTCTCTCTCTGGTACTGGGTAAGCAGACTGTGTTGCCAAAAACAGAACCAGTAAAATTCATTATAACTTTCTCAACAAATGAGACCAACATGAAATGCGTACAGCAAAAATAAATGGCAATCGTGATGGTATCAGTGCTTAAACTATTTTTTTGATTTTTCATGTTAATCACTGGGATCAAAAAATACGTTATTTACACATGATGCTCGATAGGACTCTCAAAACAAAAAGACATTTTTATCATCAGGAAAACATTAGACAAAATGACCATCCTGTCAGAATCCAACACATAAAAAAAAACATTTTGCTGGACTGTAATACACCTGCTTCTGTTAAAAAAAAAAGCTTGTATTTTGTTGACGGTGTTGAAAAGATTTTTATCAAGTTAATCCAAATTTAGTCCTAAGGTTTAAAAAAAATATCAATAAATAAAATTAACATATTAAGTTTTATATTGGTATAATTAAACTTGGCTTTCACTATGAACATAACCATAGAAGCTGGCATGATCTTAACAAAAGGATTCAATCAAGGACTGTAATTAGTTTTATATTTGCTAAATTGCTTAGCTAGGTCATGTGACCTTGACAATTAGGCCAATTAAGCTTTTGGTCCAATCAAATGCAAGGAGCAGTAAAATTCTAATTGCTTTCATTTGTTTGGCAGCCTAATTAGTAACTCACCAGGCTCAGAAGAGCATCAGGCTATTTAGAAACGTTCAAATACTTGTTAAAATCACCGTATAAATACGAGGTGCTCTGACCATCCTGGTGTGCATTCATCTGTCAACTGCAATGGGATTCAACCAAGTGAGGGATGGGCTGCTGCTACTGGTGCGGCTTTTGTCAGTTCATATGACAGCAGCACAATGGACAAGTTTGGAGAACATTAAATTAAGCAACCCAGGACAGCCTCCACTGCAAATGAATCCTGGTTTAACTCCTCAATGGCTGCAAAGTGCTTCCCAAGCTGGAAGCCCTGGATATCCTTCAGCTGACCAAGAACAGCAAGTAATCCAACAACAAATAAAGAAGCTGAATTGGAATTTTCCTGCAGTGCCCCAAATCCCAACATCACCACCTCTAGTGCATGTTGACAGATATGCTGATCCTATTCCTGCCCAAGGTGTGACGGTGAGATGTAACGAGACTTCAGTGTATGTTGAGGTGAGCAAAGACGTGCTTGGAATTGATCCGACCTTCACTATGGCTTCGCTCACACTTGGAGGATGTACACCCAAAAGCATGGATGCTTCTTCTCAAGTCCTTATCTATGAGTCTCCATTGTATGGCTGCAAAAGCAGATTAACTGTAAGTCCTTTCTATTGCTAAATACATGAAGAGCTTTTTAAACTTGTACTATTACACTATTTAAATGCACTTTGTATGCTTTGTTCAGGTGACTTCAGATGAGCTGGTGTATATTTTTACCCTTGGTATGTCTCCAGTACCAATCCGTGGTACTCCCATTCTTAGAAGAGCTGGTACAAGGGTTTTCATTCAGTGTCACTATCCAAGGTACTTGAAGTTTCTCTGATTTGTTAAGGTTAATTTTGGAAGGATTTAACTGTTTGACCTGGTTTTCAGATTCCACAATGTGAGTAGCAGTGGTCTTGTACCTGCTTGGCTTCCATATGCTTCTGCCCAGGCTGCTCAGGAATTTCTTGTCTTCTCCTTGAGGCTGATGACTGGTTTGTACTGTAGTTGAATTGTATCTTGTTTGTCTGAAAATTAGCTTTTACTAATCTCTTTTTGTCTTGTAGATGACTGGCTATCTGAACGAACATCCAACCAGTACTACCTGGGTGAGCTTATAAACATTGAGGCATCTGTACTGCAGTTCCACCATGTCCCCCTGCGTGTCCTTGTAGATGGCTGTGTGGCTACTACAGTCCCTGACATAAATGCTGTCCCCAGATATTTCTTCATTGAAAATTTTGGGTAAGTGGGGTAAATTTAATGGCTTCTGTAAACTGATCTGAAGACTTTGTAATATTTCCTCTGGGATGAATACATTTCTCATCTTCTCTTTTTATCTAAAAAAAGGTAATTTACTTTCTCCAACATACAGAAATTGCTGCCAAAATGATTAATTTTTAACCATATAAAATGACCCCTTTACCCAGGTGCCTGGTTGATGCCAAGCTAACTCAGTCCAGTTCCCAGTTCATGCCTCAAACTCAAGCAAACAAGCTGAGGTTTCAGTTGGAAGCTTTTGGATTTCAACAAGGGAACAGTAGCTTGGTAAGTACTGCCTTACCTCTGGCATATGCATGTTTGTCAATGTAACCCTTACTCCTTGTGTTTCCAGGTCTATATCACTTGCATCTTGAAGGCAACCAGTGCTTCTTCCCCTGCTGATGCTGAACACAAGGCGTGTTCCTTTTCAGACAATAGGTATGTTCTCGTTTCCTTAATGTCATTGTGCTGATGAGCTGTGATCGCTAACGCCTTATTGCTTCTTAGATGGACTGCTGCATATGGTGCTGACCAGGTGTGCAGTTGTTGCAGTAGCCGCTGTGCCTCAAGGAAGGGACGAGATCTGTCAAAGCAAGGTATTTCAAAGAACCTTTATGTAATTCATGTCTTGCCACCCTAAGATCTGTATGGCACTATGAGAAATCTTATTTCCTCTCAAGGGGGGTGGGGTGGGTTGTACTTTGTTTATTTTTACACCCTTTATGTGCAGGCATGCAGCTGAAGAGAGAAGTCAACCTTGGCCCAATTGTGGTTGTGGAAAATGTTTGGTAATCAAATGCCTTTGTCTAAATAAAGCATTTTATAACTTCTTATTTTGTTGTCTTCTGATTTTCATTATTGCCTTCAACATGTAATTTGACAATTGCGGTATCCAGAATTAAATGGATTTCCCATCATGCACTTGGGCAGGGATTTTAGTAAAACTAGCTGAGGGCATAACTAATAGGGATGCTACAATATATGCTACTAATAGGGATGCTACCCCCCCCCCCCCCCCCCACTTGACCAATATGCTTTATACCAGTAGTGGTGTAATGGTACATAAAATTCACAATTTGGTGCATACTTCAGTTTTTTTGGTTCAAATGTGTGTACGGTTTGTGTAAACCTTAATTTGTCGTTTATCCAAGTGGTTATTACTAGGAGTGTTACAATCTTTCAGGTAGTAGATAACTACAAATGCTACTATCAGAACTGTCAGGTCAATGATGCTTTTGTTAATAAGCACAATTTTATATATATATACATTTAAATCACCCTTCAATTTACCTGGTTCCCATACAGAAATCTGATATGGTCATATTTGACCATGTAAATAAAATGATACTGAATCAGCAGAAAGATGTGGGTAAAAATTTAGATTTTACAAGGTAATTTTCTATATAAATTTACACTTGATTTAAATGATTTTTGCTGTGACTGTAGTCATGTGATTTATTTCCCAGCTTTTGAAATAAAAAGTAACTTTGATCATTACAAGATGTGCTGTCGACTGATTACATGCATGTTTTACAAATTCAAATTATTTTTTTTTAAACAGCATTTTCCTTTGCTAATATGCTAACTTTCAAACACTACACATGCTATTCGTCATCTCGACCTTCAATTAACTTTGCTATAAATATGCTTTGCAAATATGCTAAACCATTGCACAAAACGCATACGAATGTTATCTACATTTAAAGGTTTGATTTCATGTTAAATTGTGTACTTGAAATGAAACATGCATTTTCCAGTTATATTCCAAAAAATATATTTTACTATTGCAGTGACCTCATCGGGTTTACATAATTCCACATTTTTACATTTTTGTCTCCGGTTTGGGACAATTACTAAATTGATTAAACAAAAAAAGTATTACTTTTTTATTTCCTCCCATATCCCAGCTTGGTAGGAAGGGGTCAGAGCGCCAGGTCAGCCATGAAACAGTGGCCCTAAACAAAGAGGATTAAGAGTCTTGCTCAAGGGCCCAACAGTGGCAGCTTGGCAGTACAAGTGTTTAGAATGCCAAACTTCCCTATTGGAAACACAGCACCACCCACTGTCCTAAAGATTGAGGTTTGTGTATTAACACGTTCTTAATTAGGCTTGCCGGGGTGTCTAATCTAATTTTCCATCTGTGGGTGCAGGTTTTCATTAATCCCATACAAGCAAATCCCAACCAATTTATATCCATTTAAATATAATTAGTAAAGATTTTTAATGACTATCAGGTGTGGCCCTTAATTGGTTGAAATGAAAGCCTGCACTTGCACCAGCCCTTTGTGGGAAAGATTGGACACTCCTGGGTTAAAGGATGACAAAAGTAAATCAGAATAAACAAATATGATGTGTGATCATATCATCTCTAGGTTACGAACGTAACCCTGGTTCCCAGAGGGAACCTGCACATAGGACATAGGAGCCCGGAGTGGCTCCGGGTTGAGGCCATAACCCAACAAGGTCAGCGGGGGTAATACTACAGCAGACCAAGCCGTAGAGGCCCCCACATTTCGATGGAGCGAGCCCTGACCACGAGCGGAGCGGGAAGACCAGGACTCGTAGCTGAAAGGATGGCATCCACTATCTACCTGCTTAACGTCTGCCCGTCTGCTAGAAAACCTTTCCTATTAGGGCCACAGCAGTCGCAATGCCCGCCTCCATGTACTCGTCCTGCTCACACTGGACACAGCCGGGTCTGTAACCCCTGGTCGGGGGCTATAAACGGATGAGGGCAAAACACCTGTAACATGACTCAGTGTGTGGGAGCCGTAGACACCTTAGGTATGCACCCAGGTATCGTGTATAGAAACACTCTATACACTCCTGGGGCAAACTCCAGGCAGGATGGGG
This sequence comes from Silurus asotus, assembly GCA_024362625.1. Classification (NCBI taxonomy): domain Eukaryota; kingdom Metazoa; phylum Chordata; class Actinopteri; order Siluriformes; family Siluridae; genus Silurus; species Silurus asotus. Next base: position 3,360,341 of record MU535751.1, on the reverse strand, counting down.
CAACTGCCAAGTCACAGACAGGCACTCTGGGTCACGTCCCGGGCCTCAGCCTCCGGGCGCCGCAAGGAAACGTGTCACCAGGGGGCACCTACCAAGCAACTGCCCCGCAGGCGGGGTGATGGGCATCTGCTCTGACATCCAACAACAAGAGGACCGCTCATGCCAGCTTGTACAAGGGGCAAAATTTGGCGGCTCTCCTGGTGGTCGATGTAAGAGCATTGTCCGTGCGGACCAACACATGGCGATCTCTCAGGCCTGGAAGGAAGTGTTTTACCCCAAAAACACTGCCAACATCTCCACACAATTTAAGTGCCACTCATGACCGCATCCACCCTGTCAGGGAAGCGTCCGTCGTTAGCATTACGCGACGACAAGGAGTCCCTAAAATGGGGCCTCGGGACAGAAACATTGGGTCTTGGGCCTTGATGGCATGAAAAGAACTTTCTCTGGGGGAGAACCTTTCTGGACCAGAGCCATCACTAGAGTGGAATTACACTGGACGCTGCCGTCATGAGACCCAGCAGCCTCACAGTAAGTGGCTGGCCTGCCCCTACCCTCCTGACTGCGGTGAGGATAAGTTCAATCCAGGCAGGAGACAACCGTGCCCACAACCTGGCCGAGTCCCACACCACACCGAGAAAAGTGGTTTTCTGCACTGGAGAAAGTACACTCTACCCGGTATTTTAGTCTGAACCCCAGTACCTTAATGCAGGCGAGAACGACATCTCGATGTCAAACTGCCTGGTGCTCCGTACAAGCCAATGTCAACCAATCATTGATACAATTCAAAATGCGGAAGCCCTGAAGCTGCAGCGGGGTCAGTGCTGCGTTCATGCACTTGTGAAGGTACGGAGTGAGAGTGCTAGGCCAAACGGGAGGACCAATATTGGTAAGCTTTGAACCGAAAGCAACCTCAGAGCTAAATGGTTCTTCCTAGGCAACTGATAGCCTTCATAGATGCAGCACTTGGGGAGAGTTAACTAGCTAGCGTCTCTACCTCATGCGGCACCATCCCGTAGCTGCACTACTTAGTCCTAATAACAATCAGGCACAATGAGAAATATTGGCAAGCACGCATCGCACACAGGCTTCCCAGGACCCAGACACCTGGGTGCGCATGTCAGGGAAGGCCCTGAGACTCTGACACAGGGCGCAAAGCCAGACTGAGCCATGAGGGAGAGCGCTCTCTGAAATTTCTTTTACCTCGAAAGAAGAAATACGGAGCACCGCGTTACACGCACCGGAGAAGGAACTGCCAACGAATGCTCTCCCCAGGAAGCGGGACCTCGGCTAGCAACCAATACCCTCGAGAGCCAACTGAGCACACTAAGCAAACAACACATCGGACGGAATTCTGCCTGCATTAAAGCTCATGACTGCACAGATAACACACACAAAGCGCTTACCTGAACAAGCAGAATTTAATGTCGCCACCACCGCACAGCTATCTTTTGGCTTCCTGGTTTACACGACATTGCCTGTCTATGACGTCATGTCTTGCTTATTGGCTAGATTTTACACGTGGTTCAGAATGTGGAGAACGCCAAATCGTTTCGACGCAGCTCGAGTCTCCGAAGGGGAACCAGACCATATGGAGTTATTTTTAAACACAAGTACTATTAACATTTTTCTCATTTTAATGTGAGTTAGTAGTGGCAGTCAACCAGTTCTTGCCAATTGTGTCCCTGCCTGAAAGTAAACTAATGAACTCAAGTTCTGGTTTTAGACTTGCTTATTGGCCTGGTCAAGCTATTTAAGCTTTTCACCCAATTAGATACCAGGAAGTGCAAAATACTAACTAGTATCATCTGTGACGCAGCACAACAGGTGCAAAAAAAAAAAAAAAGAATGTCAAGATAAATACAAGAGAGACTGAAAATCAGTATAAAATAGAATGTATACTGTTTATTTAAAGTAACAATATAAATTTATATTTTTTACATTTTTAGATGCAGCAACAATGGGATTGAAACATCTTGGTGTTTTAGAACTGCTGTTTGTTGCCCTCTGATTCCCCAATGGCCAATGTGGAAATTCCAAGCAACTTCAGGACCACCACCAGAGCAATCTAAAAGGCAGATGGATCCTGTTTCTACTCCAAGTGCAACATCTGAATTGGGGCTGGGCAATAAATCGATTTTATCAATTAACTCGAATGTGTAGTTTATATCGATCTGTTTGAATAAAAATCGGGTTTCTCTTTAATGTCAGCCAACGCTCCCCTCTGGGCTTCCATAGTTTAGAACGAACTCAGCCCTTCCCCCGCACGTTTGCCATAGAGATAAATAAACAACATGGCAGCGACCAAGCAAAGGTAGCAGTACCACAAATTTACTGCAGCACCTTAAACAGAGGCATGCTATCGAGTGGGAGAGATGTGGGGCCCTACGAAATGAACAAGACAACGGCAGCACAAGACTGCGCTTAAGCAGACGCATCTTGAAAATACACGGTTAAGCACCCGCAATTTTTTTTTTGTGTTGCTCGTCTAATCGTACACTTACGGTATGGGTAGTGGAAGCGGTCAAAATACATACAAAAAACAAAATACTTCAGAACGACATCTCCTTTAAGAAACAGAAAAATCAGAGCATTTGAATCACCATATTCAAACACTCATAAAACATTTTTTTTGAGGTTTGCTCAATCTTTAAAATACTTCTTATTTAGAATCTGCCTGTCTATTATATTCTTATTTCACATTTTAACTCATTTTACTGTGAAGTTTTTAAGAAACGTAAAGACAAAATCACTCCAAGCACAACTGCATTTTTACCCGTGTTTCATATTCAAACACCCTTAAAACATTTTTCTTTATAGGTTTGCTCAATCTTTTAAATTATTTGTATTTACAGTGTCCCTGTCTATTACTCAAATTTATACCTTAATTTTATCTCATTTTACTGTGTTTTGAAGAAAGGTAAAGGCAAAATCACTCAAAACCTTACGTGCATTTTCAATCATGTTCCACATTTAAACACTCAAAAAACATTTTTCTTTGTAGGTTTGCTCATTTTATGTTATGTTACGTTCTATTTTCACAATTTACAATGGCAGGCCTGCCATCTTGTATTTTTGGCTTGTTGTTTCTGATTGCACTTTAACCCAAAGTGGGTTATAATCCCAGAAGGGTAAATAAACTTTATTTAATAAAGTTAAAACCTTTTTTGAAAATTTTCTTTGTAATATACAGATTGATTTTAAGCAGGGGGAAAAAAGCGATTTAAATTGCAAATCTTATTTTTGTGAAAAAATCTGGGATTTTTCAATTAACAAACAAATCATCTAGTTTTTTTTTTTCTTCAGCTTGTACTCTTTTTTTGGTCAATGAGGAGAAATATTTTCATTGGGGTGCTTTAACATACAAGCTACTCAGTCAATTACTAAAATCATGTTGGTAATTGGCCAGATCATTGAATCACAGACAATTAACCTCTTGGTCCAATCACATGCAAGAATCAGTCAAGTTGGAATCGCTGTCACCTGTGATTTGGGTTGCTCAGAGGCAGCTCAGCAGCTGAGAAAGATCATCAGGAGAAGACTTGCTTGAATAAAAGCTGCTCTGGTAGTGCTAGTAGGTATACTTGCATTTGTCTCTCAGTAGAAATGGGGTTCAACCAAGTGGGGCTTTGTGCGCTTGTGCTTTTTGCAGTTGGATTATCAACAGCACAATGGATGGACTTGGGAGCTGTGCAACCACCTGCTGGATCTCAAGCAACCAAACCAGGTCAGCCTCCACTGCAATTAAATCCTGGGATGGCTCCTCAATGGCTGCCAAGTAGCCCCCAAGCAGGAAACCCTCCAATAGCCCCACTTGGACTGCAGTTTCAGAATCCTTCAGATGCTCAAGGCCAACAAGTAATCCAGCAACAAGTGAAGAAGCTGGACTGGACTTTTCCTGCGCTGCCCAAACTCCCAACAGCACAAACACTGGTGCATGTTGACCGACAGTCTAATCCGGTTTATACTCAGGGTGTGACGGTGAGCTGCAACGAGACTGCAGTGCATGTCGAGGTGAGAAAGGATGTTCTTGGACATGATCTGACCAATATTGCTTTTCTCACACTGGGAGGCTGTCCTGCTCAAGGCATGGATGCTGCTTCTCCTGTCCTCATCTATGAATCTCTGTTAAATGGCTGCAAAAGCATGTTGACTGTAAGTCTCTCTTTATTGCTCTGCCTTTTTCTCTCTTTTGGGGGGTTGGAAGGCTTATCTAAATACTTGTTTCCAGATGACTGTAGATGAGCTGGTGTATGTTAGATTGTTCTTATGTTTGCCTTTACTAATGGTCTTTCTTCTTCTAGATGACTGGCTATCTGAAAGAACATCCAACCAGTACTACCTGGGTGAGCTTATCAACATTGAGGCGTCCGTTCTGCAGTTCAACCATGTCCCCCTGCGTGTCCTTATCGATGGCTGTGTGGCTACTACTGTCCCTGATATAAATTCCATCCCCAGATATTTTTTCATTGATAACTATGGGTAAGTTAGGTTCATTTTAGGGCTTTTTGTTGTCCAATGGTAAAAGCTTAACTGGAAGTATTTTCCAGGTGCATGATTGATGCCATGCTAACTCAGTCCAGTTCCCAGTTCATGCCCCAAACGCAAGCAAACAAGCTGAGGTTTCAACTGGAGGCTTTTGGATTCCAACAAACAAACACTAGCCTGGTAAGTACTGGCTTTTCTTTTTGTTTTCTTATTTAAATATATAAATGTCTTACTTTTTACATGTGTTGCCAGGTCTACATCACATGCATCATAAAGGCAACAGCTGCCTCTTCCCCAGCTGATTCTCAGCACAAGGCTTGTTCTTTCTCTGGAAATGGGTATTTTATTTATTTATTTGAGCTTTCAGTTGCCCAGTGTTGGCTGTGTCGACTAATGGTTCTTATTTTAATTCTTTCTCCCTTTCAAGATGGGGATTGCTGCATATGGTCCCAACCAGGTATGTGGTTGTTGCAGTAGCAGCTGTACTGGAAGAAAGGGAAGAGACTTGTCTGCAAGGGCTCGACGAGATCTGTCTTCAAAGAAAGGTATTGGGAGGGGGGATTAGAAATGTGTGGCTCTAAACCAGTGGCTTTCAGTGTATTTCTAGTGAGAAACAGACATGGTGGGTGGGGTGCAAGGTTTTAATATTTACTTTTTGTTATTTAGATATTCTTAAAGTTTGTACTTTAATGCAACAAGTGAGTTACTAATGTCAGTTGGGGAATGTAACTACACCTTTTTGTTTAAGAATTATACATTGTTTCATTACCACTGCTCAAGTTTTTTTTTTTTTTTTTATTAAAAAGCTGTTTCCTTTCATTTGCAGGCCTGCAGCTGGCAAAACATGTACACCTGGGTCCAATCACCGTTCTGAAGAATGTTTGGTAGTCAAATTACTTGCTGCTCTTTGCTTTAATAAACTGTTAAAATTTGCTCTTGTGTTGTCTTGACTGTTTCATCTAAACATGAATAGAGGATGTAGATTTTATGTACACTGGATACAAAATTGTCTAATTTGGCATAAATAACTTTTTTCTCTTATTCCATTTGGGTTTTAGACCCTGGTGTTGAATTACTGGCTTGCAGGTGTCCTTAAGACTAGAATGATGCCACTTTTTTTATAGTGCTCAGATTTGCCTTTCTTTGCTACCCACTTTATTCTAAATAAAACCTGTTTAGGCTCCTTAATCCATGGCATATAGGGGTTTCTAAAGAGTGTGTTTGGAAGTTTAGTTGAGTTCAAGACCACTTAACTGATGTGTGTTTTTATATGGAATGAAGTCTTGCCACACCAACCCTTTGCCAATAAACATTTAGGACCAGGGTATCCAATCTGGCCCACAAAGAGCTGGTGTTTTGGGTTTTCAATGTAAGCACAGGCAACACCAAATTATACCTGCTAAATGGTTTAACATGACGCAGGTCTTGGCCTTGCTTGGCTTGAATGAAAATGAGCACACACCCTGGACTTTTTGGAAAAGATTGGACACTCCTGGTTTAAGCAATGCTTGCCTTTGTAACAATGGCATCTATATGGTACATGCAAATGCATGCGTAAATGCAAATGATAGAATAAATAGGACCTAATTGAACAGTTGATTAACTTGACAAATGTTTTTCAGGTTAAAGCTGCAAAAAAAATCAAAATGTTCCTGATTAAATATGATTTTGAGTTCCTGTCATGGAATAAATAATGTAGGAATAAGTTAGCTTTGCTTGTACCAAAAAAAGTATTCTTGTAAAAGAAACATTGTGTAGACCCACTGATAGGACGCAGTCTTATAGTGGCGTATGTGCTAGTATGTATTTTTAAAACAAGTACAGACACATAAGACAAACAGCATCAGTGTAAACTCTAGGTATGTTTGCGTCTAGAAAGACATCCATTCGCACATTGTAAAACATTTATTTTCTTTAACTTTTTAAAACAAGTCCCAAAGGATTCTATAGAAACTGACTACAAAAGTGTGAAACATTTAATAAAATGATCAACTCTGAAATCAAATCATTTAGTTTTTTTCTTCTGCTTGTACTCTCTCTCTGGTACTGGGTAAGCAGACAGTGTTGCCAAAAATAAATTATCTACAGAACCAGTAAAATTCTTTATACCTTTCACAACAAATGAGACCAACATCAAATGCGTACAGCAAAAATAAATGGCAATCGTGATGTTATCAGTGCTTAAACTATTTTCTTTATTTTTTATGTTAATCATTAGGATCAAAATGTTATTTACACATGATCCTCGATAGGACTCTTAAAACAAAAACACATTATCATCAGGAAAACGTTAGACAAAATGACCATCCTGTCAAAATCCAACACAAAAAAAACCACATTTCGCTGGACTGTAATACACCTGCTCCTGTTAAAAAAAGCTTGTATTTTGTTGACTGTGTTGAAAAGATTTTTTATAAAGTTAATCCAGATTTAGTCCTCAAGTTTAAAAATAAATCAATAAATAAAATTAACATATTAAGTTTTATATTGGTATAATTAAACTTGGCTTTCACTATGAACATAACCATAGAAGCTGGCATGAGCTTAACAAAAGGATTCAATCAAGGACTCTAATTAGTTCTATAATTGCTAAATTGCTTAGCTAGGTCATGTGACCTTGACAATTAGGCCAATTTAGCTCTTGGTCCAATCCAATGCAAGGAGCAGTAAAATTCTAATTGCTTTCATTTGTTTGGCAGCCTAATTAGTAACTCACCAGGCTCAGAAGAGCATCAGGCTATTTAGAAACGTTCAAATACTTGTTTAAATCACTGTATAAATACGAGGTGCTCTGACCATCCTGGTGTGCATTCATCTGTCAACTGCAATGGGATTCAACCAAGTGAGGGATGGGCTGCTGCTATTTTTGGCAGTTAGTATGACAACAGCACAATGGACAGGTTTGGAGAATATTAAATTAAGCAACCCAGGACAGCCTCCACTGCAAATGAATCCTGGCTTAACTCCTCAATGGCTGCAAAGTGCTTCCCAAGTTGGAAGCCCTGGATATCCTTCAGCTGACCAAGCACAGCAAGTAATCCAACAACAAATAAAGAAGCTGAATTGGAATTTTCCTGCAATGCCCCAAATCCCAACACCACCACCTCTAGTGCATGTTGACAGATATGCTGATCCTATTCCTGCCCAAGGTGTGACGGTGAGATGTAACGAGACTTCAGTGTATGTTGAGGTGAGCAAAGACGTGCTTGGAATTGATCCGACCTTCACTATGGCTTCGCTCACACTTGGAGGATGTACACCCAAAAGCATGGATGCTTCTTCTCAAGTCCTTATCTATGAGTCTCCATTGTATGGCTGCAAGAGCAGATTAACTGTAAGTCCTTTCTATTGCTAAATACATGATGAGCTTTTAGAACTTGTTGTATACACTATTTGAAAGTACTTTGTTTGGTTCAGGTGACTTCAGATGAGCTGGTGTATATTTTTACCCTTGGTATGTCTCCAGTACCAATCCGTGGTACTCCCATTCTTAGAAGAGCTGGTACAAGGGTTTTCATTCAGTGTCACTATCCAAGGTACTTGAAGTTTCTCTGATTTGTTAAGGTTAATTTTGGTCAGATTTAAATGTTTGACTTGGTTTTCAGATTCCACAATGTGAGTAGCAGTGGTCTTGTACCTGCTTGGCTTCCATATGCTTCTGCCCAGGCTGCTCAGGAACTTCTTGTCTTCACCTTGAGGCTGATGACTGGTTTGTACTGTAGTTGATTTGTAGCTTGTTTGTCCGACAATTTGCTTTTACTAATCTATTTTTGTCTTGTAGATGACTGGCTAGCTGAACGAACATCCAACCAGTACTACTTGGGTGAGCTTATAAACATTGAGGCATCTGTACTGCAGTTCCACCATGTCCCCCTGCGTGTCCTTGTAGATGGCTGTGTGGCTACTACAGTCCCTGACATAAATGCAGTCCCCAGATATTTCTTCATTGAAAATTCTGGGTAAGTGGGGTTAATTTAATGGCTTCTGTAAACTGATCTGAAGACTTTGTAATATTTCCTCTGGGATGAATAAATTTCTCATCCAACATTTTTCAGTTGGATGTGTTGCATTATACAACTGAATACTTAAGTGTACATCTATACACTTATCAGTGGTGTAAATGTACCTCATTACCTTTTTGACAACTTTCTGGTTTTACTGAATATCAAAGGTAAACTTACTCACTACAAAACTACATTTGAGTTGATGCATGTACTTCACTATATTAAGACCAATTACATTTTGGCTTATTTTGTGGATGAAGGGACATTTACTTATTATATTGCCTATTAAAAACTAATGGTTCTTCTGTGATCAATCTTTTCTAGAAAACATTAATTTACAGTTTCTCCAACATACAGAAATTGTTGCCAAAATGATTAATTTCTAACTATATAAAATTACCCCTTTACCCAGGTGCCTGGTTGATGCCAAGCTAACTCAGTCCAGTTCCCAGTTTATGCCCCAAACTCAAGCAAACAAGCTGAGGTTTCAGTTGGAAGCTTTTGGATTTCAACAATCGAACAGTAGCTTGGTAAGTACCGCCTTACCTCTGGCATATGCATGTTTGTCAATGTAACCCTTACTCCTTGTGTTTCCAGGTCTATATCACATGCATCTTGAAGGCAACCGCTGCTTCTTCCCCTGCTGATGCTGAGCACAAGGCGTGTTCCTTTTCAGACAATAGGTATGTTCTCGTTTCCTTTAATGGCGTTGTGGTGATGAGCTGTAATCGCTGACGCCTTACTGCTTCTTAGATGGACTGCTGCATATGGTGCTGACCAGGTGTGCAGTTGTTGCAGTAGCAGCTGTGGTTCAAGGAAGGGAAGAGATCTGTCAAAGCGAGGTATTTTGAAGAATCTTTATGTAATTCACATCTTGCCACCCTAAGATGTGTATAGCACTATGTGAAATTTTACTTTACCTGAAGATGGGGGGGGGGTTGTACTTTGCTAATACTCCTCCCTTTATGTGCAGGCATGCAGCTGAAGAGAGAAGTCAACCTTGGTCCAATTGTGGTTGTGGAAAATGTTTGGTAATTAAATGCCTTTGTCTAAATAAAGCATTTTATAACTTCTTATTTTGATGTCTTCTGAATTTCATTATTGCCTTCAACATGTAATTTGACAATTGCGGTACCCAGGATTAAATGGATTTCCCATCATGCACTTGGGCAGGGATTTTAGTAAAACTAGCTGAGGGCATAACTAATAGGGATGCTACAATGTATAATTGTGGAAAGGTAACATCTAACGCCCCCCACCCCACTTGACCAATATGCTTTATACCAGTAGTGGTGTAACGGTACATGAAATTCACAATTTGGTGCATACTTCATTTTTTAAGTCACTGTTTGGTTTGATAGTTAGGGAGGTTTTAACAGTATTAAACATTTGTAATTTCATGCCCCAAACTCAAGCAAACAAGCTGAGGTTTCAGTTGGAAGCTTTTGGATTTCAACAAGGGAACAGTAGCTTGGTAAGTACCGCCTTACCTCTGGCATATGCATGTTTGTCAATGTAACCCTTACTCCTTGTGTTTCCAGGTCTATATCACGTGCATCTTGAAGGCAACCGCTGCTTCTTCCCCTGCTGATGCTGAGCACAAGGCGTGTTCCTTTTCAGACAATAGGTATGTTCTTGTTTCCTTTAATGGCGTTGTGCTGATGAGCTGTAATCGCTGACGCCCTACTGCTTCTTAGATGGACTGCTGCATATGGTGCTGACCAGGTGTGCAGTTGTTGCAGTAGCAGCTGTGGTTCAAGGAAGGGACGAGATCTGTCAAAGCGAGGTATTTTGAAGAATCTTTATGTAATTCACATCTTGCCACCCTAAGATGTGTATAGCACTATGTGAAATTTTACTTTACCTGAAGATGGGGGGGGGGTTGTACTTTGCTAATACTCCTCCCTTTATGTGCAGGCATGCAGCTGAAGAGAGAAGTCAACCTTGGTCCAATTGTGGTTGTGGAAAATGTTTGGTAATCAAATGCCTTTGTCTAAATAAAGCATTTTATAACTTCTTATTTTGATGTCTTCTGAATTTCATTATTGCCTTCAACATGTAATTTGACAATTGCGGTATCCAGGATTAAATGGATTTCCCATCATGCACTTCGGCAGGGATTTTGGCAAAACTAGCTGAGGGCATAACTAATAGGGATGCTACAATGTATAATTGTGGAAAGGTAACATCTAACGCCCCCCACCCCACTTGACCAATATGCTTTATACCAGTAGTGGTGTAACGGTACATGAAATTCACAATTTGGTGCATACTTCATTTTTTAAGTCACTGTTTGGTTTGATAGTTAGGGAGGTTTTAACAGTATTAAACATTTGTAATAAAATGCTTGGATAAATGTAATTTTATAAAAATTGAGACTTCACTTTTGATCCGCAAAACTGTTCTCATTAAGATAAATTGACTCAAACACTAAGGAATCCATATTTCTAGCATTGGCAGGGTGTGTGGGACCAAATCCTGTACTTAAACAGCTTAGTACGAATGTGTGTTCAGTTTATACGCGTAAACCTTTAATTTGTTGTTTATCCAAGTGGTTATTACTAGGAGTGTTGCAACTTTTTCAAGTAGTAAATAAGTACATATGCTACGATCAGAACTAAGTGTCAGGTCAAGAATGCTTTTGTTAATAAGCACAATTTTATATATACTTAATCGTCACCCTTCAGTTTACCTGGTTTCCATACAGAAATCTGATATCGTCATATGACCATGTAAATAAAATGATACTGAATCAGCAGAAAATAAGATGTGGGTGAAAATTGAGATTTTACAAGGTAATTTTCTATATAAATGTACCCTTCAATTTAAATTACTTTTGCTGTGACTGTAGTCATGTTGTTTATTTCCCAGCTTTTGTAAAGAAAAGTAACTTTGATCATTACAAGATGTGCTGTTGACTGATTACATGCATGTTTTACAAATGTTTTTTTAAACAGCATTTTTCCTTTGCTAATATGCTAATTTTCAAACATTACACATGCTATTCGTCATCTCAACGTTCAATTCACTTTGCTATAAATATCCTTTGCAAATATGCCAAACCATTGCACAAAACGCACTTTGACTGCATACGAATGTTCTCTACATTTAAAGGTTTAATTCATGTTAAATTGTGTACTTGAAATGAAACATGCATTTTTTTCAGTTAGAAAAAAAAATATCTTTTACTATTGCAGTGACCTCATCGGGGTTACATAATTCCACATTTTTACATTTTTCTCTCTCTTGAGACAATTACCAAATAGATTTTTTTTTTTTTCTTGTGCAATTTCTTGGTAAAAGGGTAAATTTTCTTTTGTTCTTTCTCTTTTTTTTTTTTTTTTTTTTTTTTTTTTTTTTTTTTTTTTTTTTTTTTTTTTTGTTAGATGTGAGATTTGGAAGTGCCATTATTCCAAAATATTTGACTCTAGTTTAGAAAAATCAGTTAAATGCAGTGTTTCAACCTCCAGATCAGGAGAGAGTGCAAATTTCTTACTGTAACATGCAATGATATCACTGTTACTTGTGTGTAAATGTTTTTGTTACATCCTGTTTAAGGATGTAACAGCCATTTAACAACCATTTTTTAAATACATGTACATGTTTGAAATTTTTATATCTGTGAAATCCAACGATGAACATTTATGCTATATAAGTACTTTGCATATGACTCGTATGACTTTGTATATGACTTTGCATATGTGTGCATTGCCTGAAGAAATGCTCATTTATTCATGGTTTTCATACATTCTTATTAAAATAATGTACTGTAAGTGCAGATTGTTGCTTTAGGTATTCAGGTATAAGTCATGGCCTGGTTGGCCCACAGCACCATTTAAAAGTAGAACCACCACTGAATTTAAAACACTGTTAAGCAACATAAGGGGGTCACTGATTTAAATAAACTGCCTTGTTCATTTCTAGGCAGAATGATAGATGTGAAAGTGCTTTCAGTGTTTAACCTAAATGAGTTGATGACAATGAATCACATATAGACTTAAGTAGAAGATGTATTAGTGCAAATAACTGCTTTAAATAATTCTTAACCTTCACTGGAATCACTCTGGTCACATCGCATCAGTCACAGCTTGACATTTGTACATTATGCTCTTTTGCCACAACGTTTTTCCGCTTTTAGAATACTGTAGATTTATTAAAACAAGCCCAATTGGAAAAAAAGCTTAGTCAATAAATACTTAAAGAGAAGAGCCTTCATTTGTCACATGTACAATATAGTACAGTGAAAATGTTTCCTCCCATATCCCAGCTTGGTAGGAAGGGATCAGAGCGCAAGGTCAGCCATGATACAGTGGCCCTGAACAAAGAGGGTTAAGAGTCTTGCTCAAGGGCCCAACAGTGGCAGCTTGGCAGTACAAGGGCTTAAAAAGCCAAACTTCCCTATTGGGAACCCAGCACCACCCACTGTCCTAAAGATTTAGGTTTGTGTATTAACACATTTTTAAATAGACTTGCAGGGGGTCTTATGTAATTTTCCATCTGTGGGTGCAGGTTTTCATTAATCCCAAACAAGCAAATCCCAACCAATTTGCCTTGCCAAGCCTACACCCACACCAGAGATTGGTCACTCCTGGGTTAAAGGATGACAAAAGTAGATCAGAATAAACAAATATGATGTGATCATATCGTCTCTAGGTTACGAACGTAACCCTAGTTCCCAGAGGGAACAACCACTTCCTCAAAACGCTTCGGGAGCGCCCTGCGTTGTCCACGCTCTGAACCACGTGTAAAATCTAGCCAATAGCCAAGCCGTGATGTCATAGACAGGCGACGTCACGTAAACCAGGAAGCTACAAGATAGCTGTGCGGTGGTAGCGACAATAGCTTCTGCAAAGAGAGAAGGTAAGCGCCGCAGAGATGTGAGGAGTGTGGCACGGAGACGCAGTGTCTCGTTCCCTCTGGGAACTAGAGTTACGCTGGTAACCTAGAGACGTTCCCCTTCGGGAACTCGAGCTGCGTCGAAATGCTTTGGGAACGAGTGTCCAATCACGCCACACTGACCAGCCCCCGCCCTGTGTGTGAGGGCCTCGGCACCTGCATGTAGGACAGAGGAGCCCAGAGTGGCTCTGGGGTCGAGGCCATAAAACATCAAGGTCACCGGGGGTGATACTCCACGCAAAACACGCAAACCTTCAGGGTTGAAGGGGTATACCCCGTGGCAAACTGTTCCATTAAAAACTCCAGAACTAACCCGACTGGGCAGTCAACTGGGTCCAAGTCATGGTGCTCACACCGTGACGTGAACAGTCCCACCTTGCGGCATACGACCTCCTCGTGGGGGGAGCTCTGGAGTAGAGAAGGGTCTCTACTACCTCAGTAGAGAGACCAGTCACGAACTGGGCCCCCTCAGGGGCCACAGACACAACTTCCACAACTCCGGGCGGGGTTGAGCCGGGGTTCCGCCCGCCTGTGAGAGGAGATCCCTACTGGGAGGAATTTCCCATGGAGAGCCCTTGAGTAGGAATACCAGATCCGAACTCGGGATTCCCTAACCAGAACTCCCGAAAGCAGCGTGATGGGGAAAGGTGTACAGTACGTAACCCTGGCCATGAGTGTACCACGGCAGCCACTGTCTCGACAGGGCATCTGCTCTGACATCCAACTGTTCCAGGATGTAAACGGCTCTCAATAAAAAGGAGTCTGTCCACAAGAGGACCGCTCCCGCCAGCTTGTACAAGGGGCGAGATCAGCGGCCCCCCTGGTGGTCGATGTAAGAGACCACCGCAGCATTGTCCATGCGGACCAACACATGGCGATCTCTCAGGCCCAGGAGGAAGTATTTTAACCTCAAAAACACTGCCAACATCTCCAGGCAATTTAGGAGCTACGAAAGACATGGGCCGCTCAAGACCTTGGGTGAAGAGGCCACTCAGGACCGCTCCCACCCCTTGAGGGAAGCGTCCGTCGTTAGCATTACGTGACGACAAGGAGTTCCTAAAACTGGGCCTCAGGACAGAAACATTTGCATCCAAGACTCAAAGGGCATTGATGGCATGATACGAACTTCCTCGGAGGGAGAACCTTTCTGCCCCAGAGCCACCACTAGAGGGACCTCAGGTGGACGAGGCTGAGTGGAATTACACTGGACGCTGCCGCCATGAGACCCAGCAGCCTCACAGTAAGTGACTGGCCTGCCCCTACCCTTCTGACTGCGGTGAGGATGATTTAGATCCAGGCAGGAGACAACCGTGCCCACAACCTGGCCGAGTCCTACACCACACCGAGAAAAGTGGTTCTCTGCACTAGAGAAAGTACACTCTAACCGCCATTTTAGTCTGAACCCCAGTACCTTCATGCAGGCGAAAACGACATCTCGATGTCAAACTGCCTGGTGCTCTGAACAAGCCAATGTCAACCAATCGTTGATTCAATTCAAAATGCGGATGCCCTAAAGTGGCAGTGGGGTCAGTGCTGCGTTCACACACTTTTCTGAAGGTTGCCCTGAACAAGTCCCATGGCAGGGCTAGCATACAGTCCTCCTGAACCCGAATGGCAGGGGCAGCGTACTGCAGCCTTTAAAGTCTCCTGAGAGGTGGCGGATGACCCCCACCTGGAGTTAACCGCTGGAGGGAGGCTGCACCCTGAACACCCTATGGCAGGGCCAAACAGACCGGCCTCTCGGTGATGCGCCGTAGCATGAGGTTTACCACAGCCCTGTTCATTAGATGAATCTTAGGTCGTCCAGCCCCTCGGGCTTAAAGTGTCGCCAGGGGCACCTAGGTACCCCACCCCCCCCCATGGGAACCGGGTGGCAACGCACTCTTTCCGGGCTATTTCTCTGTGCCTGGACCTACCAGGGCGATGCTGCCGCTGAGCAACCCCATTGGAGCAGCAAGGAAGTACCACCTAAACGCCATCTTGGTCTTCTGAACCCGCCAGCAATCGCTCTTACCTACAGCGTCACCATGTCAAAACAGGAGGGGCCACTGTGGTGCCCAGAAGGAAGCTCTCACCATCACCCATAGCAGGCGGGAGCTCGGCTAGCAGTCAGAAGTGCATAGCCACACTGCTAAAATGCTAACAGCCGATACCTTCGAGGGCCGACTTGGCAAAGCAGGACCAAGCCGCAAAGGAAGAGCGCTCTCCAAAATTTCTTCCACCTCAAAAGAAGAAATACGGAGCACCACGTTACACGCACCGGAGAAGAAACTGCAAACGAACGCTCTCTCCAGGGAGCGGGAGCTCGGCCAGCAACCAATACCCTCGAGAGCCGACTGAGCACACTTAGCAAACAACACATCAGACGGAATTCTGCCTTCATTTAAGCTCATGACTGCACAGATAACGCACTTAGCTGAACGAGCAGAAGCTAATGTCGCTACCACTGCACAGCCATCTTGTGGCTTCCTGGTTTACGCGATGTCGCCTGTCTATGACGTCATGTCTTGCCTATTGGCTAGATTTCACACGTGGTTCAAAACGTGAAGAACGCAGGGGCGTTCCCAAAGCATTTCGACGCAGCTCGAGTTCCCGAACGGGAACCATACCATATAGAGTTATTTTTAAACACAAGTACTATTAACATTTTTCTCATTTTAATGAGAGTTAGTAGTGGCAGTCAACCAGTTCTTGCCAATTGTGTCCCTGCCTAAAAGTAAACTAATGGACTAAAGTTCTGCTTTTGGCCTTGCTCATTGGCCTGGTCAAGCTAATTAAGCTTTTGACCCAATTAGATACCAGGAAGTGCAAAATATTAATTGGTATAATCTGTAATGCAGCACAACAGGTGCAAAAAAAAAGAATGTCAAGATCAATACGAGAGAGACTGAAAATCAGTATGAAATAGAATGTATACTGTTTAATTAAAGTAACATTATACATTATACATTTGTACTTTTTTAGATGCATCAACAATGGAATTAAAAAAATTATCGTCCCGATTGATGGAAATCCGCCTTATGTTGGACACGGGGATCATTTATAATTTGACAATTGGGAAAAGACTAAATAATAGAATTAAAAAGTGTTGGATTACGGACATAGGAGTATTTTGTGATTAACTCTAAAACAATATGACTGAGTGTGATTATGATTAAGCAGTAGTTAATAAAGTTAAAGATGAAATAAATAAGAAAATATTGGTAGTCCATATAGAAGTGAACTGATTCAGTTTAGACAATCTTGCATCTCTATAAAACAAATGAGTTTGGGAAAGATATAGATCCGGATAATCATTTTTATAATAATATAATAAATGAATGTAAATACTATACTAAAGAGCAAAGTAACAGTATTAATATGGAAGAAGCTTTTAGCTTGATTCATTTCAATAGTAGAAGCCTGTATAAAAATTTTAAAGATAATAAAGAATGCCTTAGTAAAATTAACAAATTCAGTGTTATTGCAGTTTCGGAGACTTGGTTGGATGGGGATAAGGCTTGTGAAGTGAAATTGGAGGGATATAAGCTCTTTACTAAGAATAGGATTAATAAAAAAGGTGTGGGAGTAGCATTATATGTGGAAAATGACCTAAATTGTAAAATTGTCGATAGTCTGACAACCACAATTGAGGGAGTTCTAGAGTGTATATCTGTTGAAATTGCAGTTCTTAAATCTAGAAATATGCTTGTTAGTTGTCTCTATAGAACACCAGGATCATGTTTAGATTTATTTAATAAAAATGTTGATATTTTGTTTGGTAACGTTAGTAAGATGCAAATTTTGTGTGGCGATTTTAATATAAATCTTTTAAATCCCCAAAATAATAAGAAAACAAGTTATTTCATCACAATTATGTATACTAATAATTTATTTCCACTTATCACTAAACCCACAAGAATCTTAGCCGATAGAGCTACTTTAATAGATAATATATATACGAATAGACTTGAACCACAAATAACTGATATTATAAATCATAAATGATATTACTGATTACTGATGATAAACTCAATTGGAAATTACACATAAATTATTTAAAGAGAAAAATATCTAAAACTATTGGTATAATGTGTAAAATTAAATTATTGATATCAAAATAAAAATTCATTTAATTTTTTATACAATTCGCTCATTCTTCCATACTTAAACTATTGTGTGGAAATATAAATCTATTATCAAACCTATCTTCATATTGCAGAAGAAGGCTAATAGAATTGTTAACAGAGTTTACATTTACATTTACATTTGCGGCATTTAGCAGAGTTGATTATTACGCCCCAACTAAACCATTGTTTATTAAAATGAATGCATTGAAATTACAGGATTTGGTTGATCTAAGCACAGCTGTAATGATGTATAAGGTTCACAATCTTAAGCTCCCAGTCTGTATTTAGGAGAGGTTTACGCCAAGAGAGACTCGATATAATTTGAGAGGAATCGGGGTCTATCAAAAAAATAAAGTTAGGACCAATACTAAAGCGAGGTGTTTCTCAGTTAGAGGAGCCAATCTATGGAATAGTCTGGAGGACAAAATAAAACAATCTATATCAATAAAGGTTTTCAAAAAAATTTCAAATTAAATGTACTTGGTAGATATATTGCATTAGAATGATATTCTCCGGTTTAGTTTAAAGATCATTAAAACTAGTAGAAGGCCGATGTATTATGTAACCAAACATGGCAGTATTAGGCTAATGGAATGTTTAGAGGATAATAGACAAGGTGATTTGTGTAATGTTATTAGTAATGGCTTATATTTAAAAAATATTTTTATTAATATGTTATCTGTATGAGCTGTTCATATATAGCTGGTAGTATTCTTATATCTGTTTTTCACTTTGCTACTTTCTGATTATTGTTGCCTCATGTTGGGTATTTATAATTGGTTGTAAATAGGGTTAGGCATTAATAAGTGTTTCACTTCAGCCTAAACCCCTTCAGTCATTGCTGTACTATAATTTTTTTTTTATAGTACATATAATAAGTAATATAAAAAATGTGTGTATGTTGTTATGTTTGAATGACTGAAGAAAAAAATAATTGTTATTAGTAATGGCTTATATTTAAAAAATATTTTTATTAATATGTTATCTGTATGAGCTGTTCATATATAGCTGGTAGTATTCTTATATCTGTTTTTCACTTTGCTACTTTCTGATTATTGTTGCCTCATGTTGGGTATTTATAATTGGTTGTAAATAGGGTTAGGCATTAATAAGTGTTTCACTTCAGCCTAAACCCCTTCAGTCATTGCTGTACTATAAACATTCTGTTTGTTTATGTTGTTATGTTTGAATGACTGAAGAAAAAAATAATAAACTGAACTAAACCAAAAGATATTTTTTTTAGCACTGCCGTTTGTTGCCCTCTGATTGGTTGAGGCCCAATGGCCAATGTGGAAATTCCAAGCAACTTCAGGACCACCACCAGAGCAATCTAAAAGGCAGATGGATTCTGTTTTTACTCCAAGTGTAACGTCTGAAATAGGGCTGGGCGATAAATAGATTTTATCTATTAACTCGAATGTGTAGTTTACATCGATCTGTTTGAATAAAAATCAGGTTTCTGTTTAATGTCCGCTGACGCTCCCCTCTGGGCTTCCATAGTTTAGAACGAACTCAGCCCTTCCCCCGCACGTTTGTCATAGAGATACATAAACAACATGGCAGCAAGCAAGCAAAGGTAGCAGTACCACAAATTTACTGCAGCACCTTAAACAGAGGCATGCTGTCGAGTGGGAGAGATGTAGGGCCATATGAAGTGAACAAGACAGCGGCAGCACAAGACTGCGCTTAAGCAGACGCATCTTGAAAATACACGGTTAAGCACCCGCACTTTGTTTAGTGTTGCTCGTCTAATCGCACACTTACGGTATGGGTAGTGGAAGCGGTCAAAATACATACAAAATACTAAATACTTCAGAACGGCATCTCCGTTAAGAAACAGAAAAATCAGAGCATTTAAATCACCATATTCAAACACTCATAAAACATTTTTTTTAGGTTTGCTCAATCTTTCAAATAATTCTTATTTAAAATCTGCCTGTATAATATATTGTTATTTTACATTTCAACTCAATTTACTGTGGAGTTTTTTGGAAAAGTAAAGACAAAATCACTCCAAGCACCATTGTATTTTTACGCATGTTTCACAT
Organism: Silurus asotus; assembly: GCA_024362625.1. Lineage (NCBI taxonomy): Eukaryota > Metazoa > Chordata > Actinopteri > Siluriformes > Siluridae > Silurus > Silurus asotus. The sequence goes on along the minus strand of MU535751.1, from coordinate 3,340,796 downwards.
TTAAACACCCATAGAACATTTTTCTTTAAGTTTGCTCAATCTTTCAAATTATTTTTATTTACAGTGTCCCTGTCTATTACTGAAATTTATAACTATATTTTATTTTATTTTACTGTGGAGTTTTGGAGAAAGGTAAAGGCAAAATCGCTCAAAACCTCAGGTGCATTTTCAATCATGTTTCACATTTATGTTACAACATTTTTGTGTTACGTTCTATTTTTACAATTTACAATGGCAGGGCCTGTCATCTTGTATTTTTGGCTTGTTGTTCCTGATTGCACTTTAACCCAAAGTGGGTTATAATCCCAGAAGGGTAAATAAACTTCATTTAATAAAGTTAAAACCTTTTTTGAAAATTGCCTTTGTCATATGCAGATTGATTTTAAGCAGTGGAAAAAATCTGTGATTTTTTTTTTAGGCCATTTCGCCCAGCCCTAATCTAAATGCAATGAAACTGCTGTGTATGTTGAAGTGAAGAAAAATCTGTTTGGAAATGGAAAACCTCTCAGTACTGCAGCTCCAAAGGTGGGAGGCTGTGCCACGAAAGAGGATACTGCTTCTTAAGTCCTAATCTACGAATCTGAACTAAATGGCTGCAATAGCAAACTCACGGTAAGTGTTCCTTTGTTGAAATCCTTAATTCTGTTTAAAGCGTATTACCACTTGCTTTGCTTCTGTCTCAGGTGACTGAGGATGAACTGGTCTATGTTTTTACTCTGGGTACTGCTTCAGAGATTTTAAGTGGTACTCCAATTACTATCGAATGCCACTATCCAAGGTATTTCTCTTTATTATAAACATGTGTTTATCTACTCCTAACATTTAGTCGAGGAAAGCATAGGTTTTTGAAAACTTTTTTCAAAGTGGATGAATTTAAAACTGCAGTGTGGGCAATAAAAACGGAGGCTTTTGAAAACTGACGCATTTTTAGTTTTTGCACTAACACTTTAAAGAGCCAAAAACAAACAATCTCCAGATTCCGGTTGAACCGTCTTGGTTTCATGTGCATTACAGGGAAATCAAATCATCTAGTTTTTTTCTTCTGCTTGTACTCTCTTTTTGGTCAATGAGGAGAAATATTTTCATTGGGGTGCTTTAACAAACAAGCTACTGAAATCATGTTAGTAATTGGCCAGATCATTGAATCACAGACAATTAACCTCTTGGTCCAATCACATGCAAGAATCAGTCAAGTTGAAATCGCTGTCACCTGTGAAGGGCAGTCTTGTTGGAATAAAAGCTGCTCTGGTAGTGCTAGTAGGTATACTTGCATTTGTCTCTCAGAAGCAATGGGGTTCAGCCAAGTGGGGCTTTGTGCACTTGTGCTTTTTGCAGTTAGATTATCAACAGCGCAATGGATGGACTTGGGAGCTGTGCAACCTCCTGCTGGATCTCAAGCAACCAAACCAGGTCAGCCTCCACTGCAATCGAATCCTGGGATGCCACCTCAATGGCTGCAAAGTAGCCCCCAAGCTGGAAGCCCTCCAGTAGCCCCACTTGGACTGCAGTTTCAGAATCCTTCAGATGCTCAAGGCCAGCAAGTAATCCAGCAACAAGTGAAGAAGCTGGACTGGACTTTTCCTGCGCTGCCCAAAATCCCAACAGCACAAACACTGGTGCATGTTGACCGACAGTCTAATCCAGTTTATACTCAGGGTGTGACGGTGAGCTGCAACGAGACTGCAGTGCATGTTGAGGTGAGAAAGGATGTTCTTGGACATGATCTGACCAATATTGCTTTCCTCACACTGGGAGGCTGTCCTGCTCAAGGCATGGATGCTGCTTCTCCTGTCCTCGTCTATGAATCTCTGTTAAATGGCTGCAAAAGCATGTTGACTGTAAGTCTCTCTTTATTGCTATGCCTTTTTCTCTCTTTTGGGGGGGGTTGGAAGGCTTATCTAAATACTTGTTTCCAGATGACTGCAGATGAGCTGGTGTATAGCTTCACCCTTGGGATGTCTCCAGTGCCAATCAGTGGCACTCCCATTCTAAGAAGAGCCAGTACAAGGGTTATGATTCAATGCCATTATCCAAGGTATTGCTTCACAACATGTAGCTTGATTTTATTAAGGTGGCTGGCTTTATTTTAAACTTGTTTTCTTTCTTCTTTCCCCTAGATTCCACAATGTCAGTAGCAGTGGTCTTGTGCCTGCTTGGGTCCCATATGCTTCTGCCCAGGCTGCTGAGGAACTTCTTGTTTTCACATTGAGACTTATGACTGGTTTGTATTGTGATACAATTGTTAGATTGTTCTTATGTTTACCTTTACTAATGGTGTTTTTATTTTTATTTTATTTTTTTTTTTCTTCTAGATGACTGGCTATCGGAAAGAACATCCAACCAGTATTACCTGGGTGAGCTTATCAACATTGAGGCGTCCGTTCTGCAGTTCAACCATGTCCCCCTGCGTGTCCTTATCGATGGCTGTGTGGCTACTACTGTCCCTGATATAAATTCTGTCCCCAGATATTTCTTCATTGATAATTACGGGTAGGTTGGGTTTTATTTTAGGGCTTTTTGTTGTCCAATGGTAAAAGCTTAACTGGAAATGTTTTCCAGGTGCCTGCTTGATGCCATGCTAACTCAGTCCAGTTCCCAGTTCATGCCCCAAACGCAAGCAAACAAGCTGAGGTTTCAACTGGAGGCTTTTGGATTTCAACAAGCAAACAGTAGCCTGGTAAGTACTGGTGACTTCTTCCTTTTTTTTTTTTTTATATTTGTCTAACTTTACTTGTGTTGCCAGGTCTACATCACATGCATCATTAAGGCAACAGCTGCCTCTTCCCCAGCTGATTCTCAGCACAAGGCTTGTTCTTTCTCTGGCAATGGGTATTTTATTTATTTTTTATTTTGTGCTTTCAATTACCCAGTGTTGGCTTTGACAACTAATGGATTTAATTTTTCTCCCCCTTTTAAGATGGATTGCTGCATATGGTCCCAACCAGGTATGTGGTTGTTGCAGTAGCAGCTGTACCGGAAGGAAGGGAAGAGACTTGTCTGCAAGGGCTCGACGAGATTTGTCTTCAAAGAAAGGTATTTGTGGGTAGGGGGATATAGAAATGTGTGGCTTTCAGTGTATTTCTAGTGGGTAACGGACATGGTGGGTGGGGTGCAGGGTTTTAATCAATTTAATTTTTTGGGTTAATTTAGGTTTTCTTATCTTTACTTTGATGCAACAATTGAGTCACTAATGCAAGTAAATTCAAATGTCAGTTGGGATGTTACAACTTCACTTATCTTGTTTAAGAATTGTACTTTTTAAATTAGGCTTGTTTAAACTAAGTGTTTTCATTAACACTGCTCAAGTTTGTAACTTCACCTTTTTTTTTCTTTAAAAGCTGTTTCCTTTCATTTGCAGGCCTGCAGCTGGCAAAACGTGTACGCCTGGGTCCAATCACAGTTCTGGAGAATGTTTGGTAGTCAAATGACTTGCTACTCTTTGCTTTAATAAACTGTTAAAATGTGCTCTTGTGTACTGTCTTGACTGTTACATCTAAACATGAGTAGAGGATGTAGATTTTATGTACACACTGGATACAAAATTGTCTAACTTAATTTGGCTTAAAGTTTAGACTTTTTGCTGTTATGCCTCTTGGGTTTTAGACCCTGGTATTGAATTACTGGCTAGCAGGTGTCATTAAGAATAGAATAATGCAAATTTTTTTTTTTTGTGTGCTCAGGTTTTCTTTGCTACCAATTTTATTCTAAATCAATCATGCTTATGCTTCATATGGAATGAAGTCTTGCCACACCAACCCTTTTGCCAATAAACATTTAAGACATGGGGTATCCAATCCTGTCCACAAAGAGCTGGTGTGTGGGTTTAGGTTTTCAATGCAAGCAAGGGCAACACCAAATTATACCTGCTAAATGGTTTAACATGACTCTGGTGTGGGGCTTGTCTGGAATGAGAACCAGCACCCACCCTGGACCTTTTTTGGAAATGATGGACACACTTGGTTTAAGCAATGCTTGCCTTTGTAACTGTCATCTATTTGGTACCTGGTTTATTGTATGGTACATGATCTGAATCTAAAGATATTGTCCCAAACTGAAAATTTGAATAAAGTCTAATTGTGGTGAGTTTGAGTCCACATGTTTTGAACATTTGATCTTTATCTACTGTTGATCAAATGATTTGATCTAAACCTTAATTTGGTCTAATACTGTTAGTTCATCCACATTTCCACTAATGGATCTGGATCCCCAAGAAGTGTTTTCACCTACAGACCTGTCTCTTTAAATACTTTTGTACTATTTGTTTACACTTTTAACGACTGTGAAAATCCCAGATACAGTTACTAAAATATGCAAACGAGCCACTCTGGAGCAAACAGCTGTCACAGATCACAATTTCCCTCTATACTGATTTTTGCTGTAAGCATTACTTAAAGGGGGAAGTGGTAGCTCAGTGGAAAAGATGTTACACTTCTGATTGGAAGGTCACGGGTTTAAAGAAACTTTCACTGCTGGGCCCTTAACTCTTCTTTTCCTCCAATGTATAATTGAAGTCTCTCTGGATAAGGGCATCCGCCAAATGCCTTAAATGCAAATGATAGTATAAATGAGACCACATTGAAACAAGTCTCCATCAAATACAAAGAAATGTATTCTTGTAAAAAAAAAAAAAAAACATTGTGTAGACCCACTGATAGGACGCAGTCTTATAGTGGCGTATGTGCTAGTATTTATTTTTAAAACAAGTACAGACACATAAGACAAACAGCATCAGTGTAACCTGCAGGTATGTTTGTTTGCATCTAGAAAGACATCCATTCGCACATTGTAAAACATTTATTTTCTTTAACTTTTTAAAACAAGTCCCAATGGAATCTATAAAAACTGACTACAAAAGTGTGAAATATTTAATAAAATGATCAACTCTGAAATCAAATCATTTAGTTTTTTTCTTCTGCTTGTACTCTCTCTCTGGTACTGGGTAAGCAGACCCATTTAAAATGGTTCTGCATCTACAGAACCATTAAAATTCTTAATACCTTTTACAAATGAGACCAACATCAAATGCGTACAGCAAAAATAAATGGCAATCGTAATGGTATTGGTGCTTAAACTATTTTCTTTATTTTTTATGTTAATCACTGGGATCAAAATATATGTTATTTACACATGATGCTCGATAGAACTCTCAAAACAAAACCACATTTTTATAATCAGGAAAACGTTAGACAAAATGACCATCCTGTCAGAATCCAACACATAAAAAAACACATTTTGCTGGACTGTAATACACCTGCTCCTGTTAAAAAAAACTTGTTTTATTCTGTTAAAGAGATTTTTAATCAAATTAATCCAAATTTAGTCCCAAGGTTTAAAATAAAGTCAATATATAACATATTAAACATATAAATATATGTTAAACATATTTAGTTTTATATTGGTATAATTAAACTTGGCTTTCACTATGAACATAACCATAGAAGCTGGCATGATCTTAACAAAAGGATTTATCATCAGGAAAACGTTAGACAAAATGACCATCCTGTCAAAATCCAACACAAAAAAAACACATTTCGCTGGACTGTAATACACCTGCTCCTGTTAAAAAAAGCTTGTATTTTGTTGACTGTGTTGAAAAGATTTTTTATAAAGTTAATCCAGATTTAGTCCTCAAGTTTAAAAATAAATCAATAAATAAAATTAACATATTAAGTTTTATATTGGTATAATTAAACTTGGCTTTCACTATGAACATAACCATAGAAGCTGGCATGATCTTAACAAAAGGATTAAATCAAGGACTATAATTAGTTCTATATTTGCCAAATTGCTTAGCTAGGTCATGTGACCTTGACAATTAGACCAATTTAGCTCTTGGTCCAATCAAATGCAAGGAGCAGTAAAAATTCTAATTGCTTTCATTTGTTTGGCAGCCTAATTAGTAACTCACCAGGCTCAGAAGAGCATCAGGCTATTTAGAAATGTTAAAATACTTGTTTAAATCACCGTATAAGTACGAGGTGCTCTGACCATCCTGGTGTGCATTCATCTGTCAACTGCAATGGGATTCAACCAAGTAAGGGATGGGCTGCTGCTACTTTTGGCAGTTAGTATGACAACAGCACAATGGACAAGTTTGGAGAATATTAAATTAAGCAACCCAGGACAGCCTCCACTGCAAATGAATCCTGGTTTAACTCCTCAATGGCTGCAAAGTGCTTCCCAAGCTGGAAGCCCTGGATATCCTTCAGCTGACCAAGCACAGCAAGTAATCCAACAACAAATAAAGAAGCTGAATTGGAATTTTCCTGCAATGCCCCAAATCCCAACACCACCACCTCTAGTGCATGTTGACAGATATGCTGATCCTATTCCTGCCCAAGGTGTGACGGTGAGATGTAACGAGACTTCAGTGTATGTCGAGGTGAGCAAAGACGTGCTTGGAATTGATCCGACCTTCACTATGGCTTCGCTCACACTTGGAGGCTGTACACCCAAAAGCATGGATGCTTCTTCTCAAGTCCTTATCTATGAGTCTCCATTGTATGGCTGCAAAAGCAGATTAACTGTAAGTCCTTTCTATTGCTAAATACATGATGAGCTTTTAGAACTTGTTGTATACACTATTTGAAAGTACTTTGTTTGGTTCAGGTGACTTCAGATGAGCTGGTGTATATTTTTACCCTTGGTATGTCTCCAGTACCAATCCGTGGTACTCCCATTCTTAGAAGAGCTGGTACAAGGGTTTTCATTCAGTGTCACTATCCAAGGTACTTGAAGTTTCTCTGATTTGTTAAGGTTAATTTTGGTCAGATTTAAATGTTTGACCTTTCTTTCAGATTCCACAATGTGAGTAGCAGTGGTCTTGTACCTGCTTGGCTTCCATATGCTTCTGCCCAGGCTGCTCAGGAACTTCTTGTCTTCACCTTGAGGCTGATGACTGGTTTGTACTGTAGTTGAATTGTAGCTTGTTTGTCTGACACTTCTTTTGCTAATTGTTTTTTTTTTGTCTTCTAGATGACTGGCTATCTGAACGAACATCCAACCAGTACTACTTGGGTGAGCTTATAAACATTGAGGCATCTGTACTGCAGTTCCACCATGTCCCCCTGCGTGTCCTTGTAGATGGCTGTGTGGCTACTACAGTCCCTGACATAAATGCTGTCCCCAGATATTTCTTCATTGAAAATTTTGGGTAAGTGGGGTAAATTTAATGGCTTCTGTAAACTGATATAATATTCATTCTGGGATGAATAAATTTCCCATCCAACATCTATTTGATGTGTTGCATTATACAACTGAATACTTAAGTGTGTATCTATACACATTAGTGGTGTAAATGTACCTCATTACCTTACTTTTGAAAACTTTCTGGTTTTACTGAATACTGAAGGTAAACTTGATCACTAAACTACATTTGAGTAAGCTGTACTTCACTATATTAAGACCAATTACATTTTGGCTTATTTTGTGGATGACGGGACATTTACTTATTATATTGCCTATTAAATACTAATGGTTCTACTCTGTGCTCAATCTTTTCTAGAAAACATTTACACTTTATCCAACATACAGAACATGATTAATTTCTAACTATATAAAATGACCCCTTTACCCAGGTGCCTGGTTGATGCCGAGCTAACTCAGTCCAGTTCCCAGTTCATGCCCCAAACTCAAGCAAACAAGCTGAGGTTTCAGTTGGAAGCTTTTGGATTTCAACAAGGGAACAGTAGCTTGGTAAGTACCGCCTTACCTCTGGCATATGCATGTTTGTCAATGTAACCCTTACTCCTTGTGTTTCCAGGTCTATATCACATGCATCTTGAAGGCAACCGCTGCTTCTTCCCCTGCTGATGCTGAGCACAAGGCGTGTTCCTTTTCAGACAATAGGTATGTTCTTGCGACCTTTAATGGCGTTGTGCTGATGAGCTGTGATCGCTGACACCTTACTGCTTCTTAGATGGACTGCTGCATATGGTGCTGACCAGGTGTGCAGTTGTTGCAGTAGCAGCTGTGGTTCAAGAAAGGGACGAGATCTGTCAAAGCGAGGTATTTTGAAGAACCTTTATGTAATTCACATCTTGCCACCCTAAGATGTGTATAGCACTATGTAAAATCTTACTTTACCTGAAGATGATGGGGGGGGGGGGGGGGTGTATTTTGCTAATTATTTTTCTCCCTTTATTTGCAGGCATGCAGCTGAAGAGAGAAGTCAACCTTGGCCCAATTGTGGTTGTGGAAAATGTTTGGTAATCAAATGCCTTTGTCTGAATAAAGCATTTTATAACTTATTTTGTCTTCTGACTTTCAATATTGCTTTAAACATGTAATTAGACAATTTTGGTATCCAGAATTGAATGGGTTTCCCATCATGCACTGGGGCAGGGACTTTAAAAAAAAAAAAACTAGCTGAGGGCATAACTAATAGGGATGCTACAATGCTTAAATGTGGAAAGGTAACAACATCCAAACCCTCCTACTTGACCAATATGCTTTGTAACAGTACATAAAATTCTCATTTTGGTACATACCTCAGTTTAAGTCACTTTACAGTTCAATTTAGATTTTTTCTTTAAACATTAGTTTAAAAAAACTTTAATGCCTGAATAAATCAAAAATCAATTTTATAAAAATTAAGACTTCACATTTACTTGGCCCAAAATAAAATTTGGATAATACAAATCTTAAGATGTTCTTATTTCAGCATACTTTAACATGCCTTTTTATCTTTCCTTCACTTTCTTGATCTGCAGAACTGTTCTCATTAAGAGAAATGATTGAAGCAACACTAATCCATATTTCTAGCATTGCTTGTGGCTATGTACTTAAACAGATTATGACCGTGTACCATTTATACCTGTAAACCTTATTTTGTTTATCTAACTGGTTATTACCTGGTGTGTTGCAATTTCAGATAGTTAACTGCATATGCATCAGAACTACAAACTATCAGAATGAAGTGGCCGGTCAAGGATGCTTTTGTTAATGAGCACAATTTGTATCAATTGTCACCCTTCAATTAACCTGGTTCCCATACAGAAATCTGATATGGTCATACGACCTTGTAAATAAATGATGCGGAATCAGGAAGATGTGAGTGGGGAAAAAATGTAGATTTTACAAGGTAATTTTCTATATAAATGATTTACACAATCTGGTTTTTTTTTTTGTATTTAAATGATTTTTGCTGTGACTAGTCATGTGATCTATTTCCAAGCTTCTGTAAAAAGAGAAACCAAGTTCCATGATAAACTGCTGTAAAACAGGGGATTACTGTATATATGAAATGTATAATAAATACAAGGATAAACATCCTTTACCCTTTTGGGGAAAATGTTACATATATATATATGTAACATTATATATCGGCTTTTAGGATATTGTAGATTTAATAAAACAAGCCCAATTGGGAAAAGCTTAGTCAATAAATACTTAAAGAGAAGAGCCTTCAGTTGTCACATGTACAATACAGTACAGTGAAAATGTTTCCTCCCATATCCCAGCTTGGTAGGAAGGGGTCAGAGCGCAAGGTACCGTGGCCATGGAACAGAGAGGGTTAAGAGTCTTGCTCAAGGGCCCAACAGCAGAAGCTTGGCAGTACAAGGGCTTAGAAACCCAAACCTCCCTATTGGGAACCTAGCACCACCCACTGTCCTAAAGAATTGAGGTTTGTGTATTGACACATTCTTAATTAGACTTGCAGGGGTGTCTAATCTAATTTGCCATCTGTGGGTGCAGGTTTTTATTAATCCCAAACAAGCAAATCCCCACCAAATTCTATGTCTTGATTGGTTGGAATGAAAGTGTGCACCCACACCAGCCCTTTGTGGGAAAGATTGGACACCCCTGGGTTAAAGGATGACAAAAGTAGATCAGAATAAACAAATATGATGTGTGATCATATCCAGACCATAGAGCTTACACAAGTACTATTAATTTTTTTTTTCATTTTAATGTGAGTTAGTTTCGCCAGTCAACCAGTTCTTGCCAATTGTGTCCCTGCCTAAAAGTAAACTAATGGACTAAAGTTCTGCTTTTGGCCCTTCTTATTGGCCTGGTCAAGCTAATTAAGCTTTTGACCCAATTAGATACCAGGAAATGCAAAATACTAATTGGTATCATCTGTGACGCAGCACAACAGGTGCTAAAAAAACCAAAAAAAAACATGAATGTCAAGATCAATACAAGAGAGACTGAAAATCAGTATAAAATAGAATGTATACTTTTCCATTAAAGTAACAATATACATTTATATTCTGACTTATTTTTTTGATGCTGCAACAATGGGATTAAAACATATTGGTGTTTCTGCATTGCTGTTTGTTGCCCTCGGATTGGTTGAGGGCCAATGTGGAAATTCCAAACAGCTACAGGACCACCACCAGAGCAATCTGAGAGGCAGATGGACCCTGTTCCTACTCCGAGTGTAACGTCTGAATGCAATGAAACTGCTGTGCATGTGAAAGTGAAGAAAAATCTGTTTGAAAATGGAAAACCCATCAATACTGCAGCTCTGACGCTGGGAGGCTGTGCTGCGAAAGAGGATACTGCTTCTCAAGTCCTTATCTACGAATCTGAACTGAATGGCTGCAATAGCAAACTCACAGTAAGTGTTCCTTTTGTTGAAATCCTCGATTCTGTTTAAAGCGTATTACCACTTGCTTTGCTTCTGTTTCAGGTGACTGAGGATGAACTGGTCTATGTTTTCACTCTGGGTACTGCTTCAGAGCCTTTAAGAGGTACTCCAATTACTATCGAATGCCACTATCCAAGGTATTTCTCCTTATTTGAAGCATGTGTATATCTACTCCAACATTCTATCCTTAATAAGTTTTAATGCTTTTTAGATTTCATCATGTTCCCAGCAGCACTCTGATGCCTTCTTGGAAACCAGATGATTCTCCCCAGGCTGTTGGGGAACATTTTGTTTTCTCCATGAGGGTCATGATGGGTTTGTAACATGGTTAACCTAGGCCATGCTCCACACGAACATGTTTTCTTGTTCGGAGGCTTTCAAAAACTGACGCATTTTTAGTTTTTGCTCTAACGCTTTAAAGAGCCAAAAACAAACAAACTCCCGATTCCGGTCAAAGCGTCTTAGTTTTACGTGCAGTACAGTGACTGGGGATTGTTTTCAGGTGCAGTTTGGAAATGTATCTGGATTAATGTAGATGTAGTTTGATAATTGGTGCCTAATTCAGTTTCTTCTTGTAGATAACTGGATATTTGAAAGAACATCCAACCAGTACCAGTTGGGTGAGCTTATAAACATTGAGGCATCGGTACTGCCGTTCAACCAGGTGCCCTTGCGTGTCTTTGTGGACCTTTGCGTAGCCAGTGCTGTCCCTGACATAACTAAAATCCCCAGATATTCCTTCATTGAGAACAATGGGTGAGTGAAGTTCGTTCGGGTCTTTGAAAGCTGATTACCGAAACCTAACTGCAAATCTTTGAGGTGTTTGGTCGATTCCACGATAATAGCATCCAGTTCCCACTTCATGCTTCAAACTCAAGGAGCAAAGCTCAGGTTTCAGTTGGAGGCCTTCAAGTTTCAGCAAGGAAACCGTAGCCTGGTAGGTAACAACTGTTTCAAACTGTACTTTTGATTGCAATGGATACCTTGTTAACTGTTAATATATAACTCCATTGCTAGAGCTACATTACATGCTTCTTGAAGGCAACTGTGGCATCTGCATCACCTGATCCTGAGCACAAGGCTTGCTGGTATAATGGCAAGAGGTACATTTAAGACCTTTTAAAACTGTAGAATGCTGGAAGGCTGTGACTAATAAAACGTTGATTTCCATTTAGATGGACTGCTGCGTATGGTACTGACCAGGTGTGCAGCTGTTGTGATAGCCGCTGTAGCTTACAGATGGAAGATCAATCAGGTAAAGGTACAAGCGGAAACGTTCATCCAGTAACGTTACGTTTCCAAAGCACTATGATTTTATTATGGCTATAATGTTCCTATTATCATTTGTGAAAAGACTCTTACTCACAGATCTGTTAATATTAATGTCAATCACTGATTTCTATTCAAATGATCATAAGCCCCCCAAAAAATCTAAAGGTCGCAGGTGTTGAGTCTGAAGATTCCTCATCATTTATTCCTTACTAAATGTTCTGCTTGATGTTGAAATAATGCTGAGCTGTATGTTGGTGATCAGTAGATACACCAAGTGAGAATCAAAACAAGTTTAAAACCGAGCGAGCGCTCGATCCTGATTGCTGCTATTTGATCAGTTGTGTTTTTATCCTCGTAAATAAAAAAGAACGACTGATTTCACAAAATGTAGTCGAGTTAAAAAGTCAAATATTTGACTTTGAAATGTAGCGAAGTTAAATGTCTCTAAATGCTAAGTGTTGGATTCCACTTTTAGTCCCAATTTACTCTTATTATTCCCTCCACTCTTCTGGGAACCCTAACCCTAACTCTCCACTAGATTTTGGAGTGTGTTCATTTATATTTGTGTTCATCAGACACAAGTGTGTTATGAAAGACAGGTACTGATGTAGGTGAGGAGACCTGGGGTGCAGTCAGCGTTCAAATTCATCCCAAAGGTGTTCAGTAGGGATCAGAGCTCTACAGCAGCAAGATCTTCAAGGAGCTCGCTTTGTGCACAGGGGCATCGCCATGCTGGAACAGGTTCAGGTTTAAAGGTTTAAGTGAACGTGACATTTTTATCATCTAAAGACGTCCTGTGCAATCGAGTGCCTTCAGATTTGTGGTAACAGTTTAAAAAAGAATCGCACATAACACAAAAGGTGAGGTGACCCAATACTTTTGGCAATAGTGTATTTATTTTATATCGAAACTCTTGCTTTTCTCTACCGTGTGGAGGATTTGGGTTCTGTGGACTCTGGAATTGGGGGAAACTGTGTTTATGTGGCTCCTGATCATTTTACAGACTGTCTAGCTTGTTTGTGTGTGTGCGTGTGCACATTGAAACTTGTTTGCTTTTCTACTCTAGGGCAGGAGCCGGCATCACAAATAACCCTCGGTCCAATCCTGGTTGAAGGAAAAATTTGACTTCTTATGAAATAAAGATCTTACAAAACCTGTTTTGTAGTTGGGAATAAAATTGAGGACGAGCCACAGCCTTTAATCAATGTGTGTAAACTTGCATGTATGCAAAATGTCTTAGCTAAAAATTTTGCATAGTTGGCCGAGCATTCCTAAAGCCGAGATCTTCCCTGTGGCTTAGTGTTCTCTCTAGTTCCCACTCTCATGTGGTTTCCAATTCTAATTTACTACGGTTTAAGACTTGAGGCTTTAACGGATACTGTAAAAAAACAAAAAAAATCTGTGGTCAACCCAAATTTTAAAAATAAATGTACAATGTTTTGGAGTTTGAGGAGGGATGACTTATGGGGACATTGTGGATTCTTTTATAGACATTTTGTTCTTCTCATTGCATTGCTCAGGAGCCCAACGGTGGCAGCTTGGCAGTGCTGGTGCTTGAAGCTCCAACATTATGATCAGTAACCCAAAGCCTTAACCAATAATTCACCACCCTACATAATGCAAAATGATCAGTTGTAGTGTATGTGTGTGTATCAAAAGTATTTAAAACACATTAGTATATTTTTTACTGGTCTCCTAAGCCACATTTAGCTGCCATTATCCACATTTTAATATCCATCAAATGAACGTACATATGTTTCTCCTGGTCGTGTTCATGCAGTGACATCAGTGAAATCAGGCACCTAAGACTGTTGGTGTTCATTGGGGTTGAGTTCCTGGGGGTGTGCAGAAACTCCAGTCCATACACACCATGTCTTAATGGAGCTTACCATTGTGTGAAGGATCATTGTCACTGTTTATCATATTCCAGTGGAGTCAAAGCTTCAATTTACCGTGTACATAGACACTGTGTGCTTTCAAGTTTGTGGCAAAGGTTTGGAGAAGAGCCACATATGGATGTGTCCACATACTTCTGCCAATATCGCTTATCAAGGTCAACTCAACTTGTATACCCAACAGAGCAATATTTCGGCTTAAAATACAAGTTAAGCGGAGTCTCCTGTCACTATGATGGGAAATGGTGGGGCTTAAAATGTTTGTCAGCCACTAGAGGGCGCTGGAGAGATTTATTTTCGGCTTCGCATTTAAACCCCTTTCAGAGCATCCACCAGCGATCACCTGATCTTTAGTAGGAATGGTAACATTCGGCGATTCGCTTTGATACATCGGCATAAAAATTTAAGATGCGACGATTTAAAATGTGTGCGTCAGATACAAGTAATACCATGCATCGCTTTTAAGATATTTGCAGATTGATTATTACTAAATGCGCTCTGCTTTGAATATTAAGAAAGTGACCAATCATTTGCGACCAATATTTTCCACATAGATCGATTTCTCCTCGTTTCTCGGGTTCTCTCAGCTACGTAAACACGATGCATCACTACACTGAGAGTCACGCAGAATACTGATTAACATGGCAGAGGTAGAGCTGCATTTTCCTTCAGACAGAACAGGAAAAGAACGTCTGGTTTGATTAGAATTTTAGAATTTATTTTTTTTTTATTAGTAAAGTGATGATTTTCTGTGTGTCCGAAGCAAAGAAATCAGTTGCTTCACACGTCTGTTTTATTTATTGTTGACTATTTATCGAGATGCACATTCATTCCCTGTATACTTTCAATTTAACCTTTGTCTTATGTTAGCTTTTTGTTACCATCTCTTATGTTAACGGGTCGGTTTTGACCCGTGTCTTAAAACAGTCAAAAAATACCCTCTAAACTATTATTTATCATCCAATCTGTTTCCTACCTCTTGGTTACCTTGTTAGGTTTTCTTACCCATGAAAATATTGTTTTTAATATTTTTAGTGTGGCCCCCTGGGCCTTTCATTTGATAGCATACCTCTCGTTTTCAATAAAAAAAAAGAGTAAATAGAACCTCAAAGAATTATATAAATAAATTAAAGATTGTAATGTTGCCTGACTGTTACTAAGGGGTATTAGAAAACATACCTAAATAAAAAAAATTTAAAATAAAAATTATTTTAATATTATTAACTATAGTAACATCTATGGTGTTCGGGTCAATTTTGACCCATATATTTTTACTCCAAAAAAACAGGCAAACAATTTATTTATTTTAACATTTTTAGTATTTAACAGAAATACTAAATTAAAATTAGAACTAGTAATAATAAAAATATATAGATTTGCAGTCAAACAAACAACAACCAATCAAGCAAATCAAGTACTAGCCTCAAAAAAAGTCTTTGTTTGCAAAAACATACATGTGCACGTGTGTGTTTAGAAGCACAATATGTTTGTCTTCTGTCCTTATTGCTAGGGCAGACCTGACCCCTCTCTCTTTTAGAATCAGGTGGCTTCATTGTATGCAGACACATCTAGGATGTTATAAAACACAACCACTGGCCATCTCCTGGTCATTCCCTGGCAAGTGTAGGAGACAGTCACCTTATCCAGGTTGGCTACTCCTCCTTTGTTTTTATTATAGTCCAGGATAAGTATGGGCTTTGTCTCACTTCCTGATGACACATCTGCATCTTTGTGAATTGTGGACATAAGTGCCGCAATAAAAAAACAACGGTGGTGTTGTCTGTAAATGCAAATTTTGAAGAAAGTGGAGTCTTGATGTCACTTACTCTCATCACAGCAAACCTAGTGATCCCAGGGGTCATTTTGATGACAATTGCAGCAGTTACCCTGCCATGTAATTCAGGAGGTACTGAGGTCCAACAGATGTTACCACTTTTGGATGTTAATGTTTCAGAAGGAGCAGAAGCAGCTTCAGCACTGGCGACATCTTCATCAGACTCATCAGATGTGTCTGTGTCTCCTGGTTCATATGTATCACGATGCTGCTCTGTGTCCTCTGTCTCATTTTCAGCGAAGGGGTTATCTCAATCTTCTCATTTTTTGCATGCTGCAAACTGGATATATGCACTCTGCAAGTCACCAACTCTAAACTGAATTGGTCTTATGCATGTCTGACATGTCCATTTTTGTTTGTTTGTTTTGCTTGTTCAGGGAAGGCAATAAACAGGCAAAAAGAGAAGCCCCTAAGTAAAGCTTACAGGGTTAGGAGAGGAGCTGACTGTCAGTGAGCTGTTGTCTGACTGTGTTAGTGAGCTGACAGTGTGTTTGTGATTTAGCACTAATTATTGTTTTAAAATGTTATATTATAACCGGGTCAAAACCGACCCTAACACCACAAAGGTCATAATTTTAATTAAAGAAATTTATAATTTAGTTAAATAGATTTTTTTTGTTTTATTTTGTTTAAATAGAGGTTCCTGACAAAGTAAAAAAAACTTGATGCAATAATCTAATTTATGTGGTACTTCTGTGCATTTAAAACTACAAACGGGTCGGTGCCGAACCTAACACAAGAGGAAGGTTAACCTTTTATTTATAAAAAAAAAAAGAAGGCAGGAAAATGGCGCCTTTTTTAAAGTGGTCGTGGTTTATGGGCGTGGTTTACACACCTCAACCAATGGCAGTGGTTGTCCTTATGAATAATAATGAGCTGGGGAGGAAAAAAACAGGCATACACGCTCGAACATAGTGTTCAGCAGGAGGAAGCGGCGAGTGTCGCTTTAACATCATCTGCTGCTTCCCTTTCAGTACGTTTTTACAAATTTTAGGCAACTGGGGGCTTCGATAAATATCGAATCAAGCAATACGGACTGCTTTTGCATTTTTCCCCCCATTAACTGATCCGGAAATACCCAGATGGTGAGTGTAAGAAATCCGTTTCTTCGTTTTGAGTCAACGGCGGGGGGCCGTATCCTAAATCGCGTTTTTCTCCCTTTGTTTGTGCACTTCGGTAGACGGTGTTTATGCGCTACCTAGTGCCCTTCTTTTGATCCGTGAACGCGTTTGGGTTTCAGCCCGTGAGATTTTTTTTTCTCCTCCTTTCTCCATTGTGATGAGCTGCTTGGCTTTCATGCTAAAATCCTTCATATTTGTATATTTATTTATTATTTAATGCATTCATAATATTTTCTCACGAAGCCAATAAGTATTACTTTTAGCTAAAAGGTGCAATTGTACAATTTGGATCCTTGCATTACGTGTTTACAAAAAATAAAATAAATAATAAAAAAACATCCAATAATGATCAAGTAAATTATGTATCTTAGCAACACAGGGATGTGTTACATCCGGGTTCTGTTTGATTGGGAAAGTTGGATTTATTTTAATATCAGCAATATATTATATATTTCTTTTTTAGCTCCCTATGTTTTGTAAATTATTTTTTTATGGCAGTGAAGGAAAAGAATCGCTTGAAATGAGAAGATCTTGTTTTTAAATTAATATTTTAGCTCTTTATGTTAAATAAAACAAACAAACATTAGCTATAATGGTTCAGGAAAACCATCACTTACTACATAAAAACAAAAATAAAAGCAGTAGTGTTTTTAGTATCAAGAATAAAATGGTAGCTTTTATCCAAGATTTGTTTTTGTTGTTTTTTGCAAATATTGTAAAATAAACACAATATAAAACTACAATATATACACATATACATATACACATACATTTTATATATATATATGTATATACGTGTATATATTGTCGTTTCATATTGTGTTTATTTTACAATATTTGGTGTGTGTGTGTGTGCGTGTGTGTGTGTGTGTGTGTATATGTGTATATGGTGTCTGTTGTGAAGGTGTCTCCAAACTTTTGACTGAGAGATAGAGATATCGATCTATCGATCTATCGATCTATCGATCTATCGATCTATCTATCTATCTATCTATCTATCTATCTATCAGTCAAAAGGTTGGACACACCTTCTCCTTCTCCTTTAGTGGTTTTCCTATCTTTTTATTATATCCAACGTTTGTATTTTATGAGAAATGTTTATTTAAGTCCTTGGTTTCTGATTCTGGTCAGTCGAATATTTTTATCCTCTGCAGCAGAGGTAGCTCCTAGACTTCATTTCCTGCGATGCTTCTTATTAGAGCCTCTATGTTTTATCGTAGTGTTTGATGGATGGCTATTCTTTTAGGAACACATTCTGACCTTCATTTCTTCAAGTAATAATTGACTCTCTTGTCTCTTTCCTGTACTGAGTGTTTCTTGCCATAATATGGATTTGTACAGTAGTTCTAGTAGCACTAATGGTGCTATTGTAATCACATGTTCCACACTTTACCAGACGACTGATGGTCTAATGCACATTTAAGAAGGCAAGAAATGCCCTAAATGAACTTTTGGCAGGGCGACCCTGTGAACTGAAAACCATTCGATTGTGAATCTGATTAGAAAATAATGGAGCTACTTTGACTAATAATCAGAAATCTAAAACCTATTTTGGTTTTTGAAAAATAGATTTGATTTGGTCTACTACATAATTCCACACACGTTCTTTCATCGTTTGGATGTCTTCACTATTATTCACTTGTACGATGTACAATGATGAAAATATAAAAAAATAAAGAAAAAAACAATGAAGGAAAATTGTGGCCAAACTTTTGAATGGTATTTGAAAGTGATTTATGGAATTCTTTTTTGTGTATCTGATTAGAAAATAATGGAGCTACTTTGACTAATAATCAGAAATCTAAAACCTATTTTGGTTTTTGAAAAATAGATTTGATTTGGTCTACTACATAATTCCACACACGTTCTTTCATCGTTTGGATGTCTTCACTATTATTCACTTGTACGATGTACAATGATAAAAATATAAAAAAAATAAAGAAAAAAACAATGAAGGAAAATTGTGGGCAAACTTTTGAATGGTATTTGAAAGTGATTTATGGAATTCTTTTATTTATGATGACGTTTTTATAATTGAATCTACTTCCATCCCAATTTTTTTTTTTTATAAAAAAATATTTAATTTTTTAGTTTAGGTCTTTTTTTCCCAAAAAATAAAGTCTCTAATAGAATTAAACTATGAGGAAAAGGGTTATGAATGACCCCCATTCCTTTCTAAAGGTTCATATGAATTATTAGCAGTTATTTTCAGGGTTATAATGCCTATATGAACAACACAGCACTAGAGACAATATTTATCTACCAGCTATAAATACACTCACTATATAGCAACCGTAAACGTGAAATGAAATGAATCTTGGTGCTACAGAAAAGGAATCAGTCACATGAGTAACACCGACGGCAAAAAAGAAGAAAGTGTGAAAAGAGAGCGATCTGAAACTCGAACTCCCCCTTGTTCTCAACTGTCTGCTTTGAGATGAATGTAGTCTGCTGAAAAGAAGAAGAAAGTCACTCTTTATGTTTACATGAGTGTTTCTGTGCTTGGAGTCTAAAGCGGTAGGTTTTGATGTCACTTCCTTATTTCAGTAATTGGTTCAGATGTTATCTGTGAACTGTAACCACAGCACCTCTGTAGTTTATTGTAGAAGCTCCATTTTAGTTTGCTTTGCAAATGAAAAGTGGTGAAATGGAGAGGTCCTGTAGACCGGCGGTCCCCAACCTTATTGTGCGCCACGGACCGGTTTAATGTCGGACAGTATTTTCACGGACCGGCCTTTAGTGTGTGGCATATAAATACAACAAAATAAAATGATCCAAACATAAAAACTGATATTTTTTAAATATAATAATAAACGTGAATCCACTGTGGTGTTTTTTTGTTCATTTTGTTCGCTTGGGGGTTTGAATTTAGCAGTAATGTATTGTGTCTGCGTCCGGAGCCCCTTCAAGAAGGTAGTGGATGGAGGTAAGACATGTAACTGAGGCATCATGACATGCATCAAGAGTGAGTCATAGACAGATGTGGAGGAGAGAATCCGGTCATTTTCCAAAATAAAACATCGTTTAGAATCAAATAATAAATAAAACGGAAATCATGTAAGTTATGTATTCTTTCTGTGAGGCCCGGTGCCAATTGACCCACGGACCGGTGCCGGTCCACGGCCTGGGGGTTGGGGACCACTGCTGTAGACGACTCAAGCAGTTTGGTGAAGAAATGCATATGGCTGGAAAGTTCTTTCTTTCTTTCCTTCATTCACTAATTTCTCTTTCTTTCTTTCTTTCTTTCTTTCTTTCTTTAATTTACTCATTTCTCTCACTCTCATTTCCTTCTTTATTTCCCTCACTCCATTCTCTCTTTCTTTCTTTCTATTTCTCTCTTTATTTCCCTCACATCTTTCTTTCTATTTTTTTTCTTTTGTTCTACTCTTAATCATCTCTTTCTCTAACACTCTTTCACCCTATTTCTCCTCCATCAGTTTTTTTCTTTCAGCCTCTGCAAATAGTGTGACTGTACCTCTAATACACTACATTGCCAAAAGTTTGGGTCATAAGGCAGGTAATGATGGAGGTGATTGAGGAGGTCTGGGGTGTAGTCAGTGTTCCAATTCATCTCAAAGGTGTTCAATAGTGTTGAGATCAGAGCTCTATAGCAGGAGATCTTCCACGCCAACCCACGTATCTTCATCGAGTTGGCTTTGTGCACAGGGGGCATTGCCGTGCTGGAACAGGTGTGGGTTATTACACTGCATCGATTGTTTTTGAGAAGAACCACATATGAAAGGAAAGGTCAGTTGTCCACAAACTTTTGGCTAGTGGATAGTGCATCTTTTGAATGGGGCTGGACCCTGTGGAAGCTTGTACTCGTAGTCTGGTGGAATTTATTTCTTTTTTTTTTCTCCAAGTTTCCTGCATGCCAGGACATGCTGAGGGTCGTTAAGAAAAAAAGGTCTCCTTTCTTCCTCTAATGACTGGAGCCTGAAACAGGTGTGGGTTATTACACTGCATCGATTGTTTTTGAGAAGAACCACATATGAAAGGAAAGGTCAGTTGTCCACAAACTTTTGGCTAGTGGATAGTGCATCTTTTGAATGGGGCTGGACCCTGTGGAAGCTTGTACTCGTAGTCTGGTGGAATTTATTTCTTTTTTTTTTCTCCAAGTTTCCTGCATGCCAGGACATGCTGAGGGTCGTTAAGAAAAAAGGGTCTCCTTTCTTCCTCTAATGACTGGAGCCTGAGAGAGAGGAAGCAGATGAGAGTGGAGTGGAGTTTATTGTGGCCTGCGGCATCAGTGGGACGTTATACGTTTTTTTTTTTTCTTTTTCATTTGAGTCAATAAATCTTTCGCTCTTTGCGGGTTTAAACGGCGGACGTTCTTCGTTCGGGAGGGTTCCTCCAGTCACTTCCTCTTTATATCAGTCTTCCGTTTGATATAACGTCCCGTATCGAGGCATTTAAGGAGCGGCGTAATCAAGCAGGAAGACGTTTGTTTAGACGACCAACTTTGGAAGGACCATTTTGGAGCAGAGGTTTGGGACACCTGGCTTTTTCATCCATATGTGGTTCTTCACTAAATTATTACCATGAAGTTTGAGGTACTGGCATGAGATTTTCTCTTCACTTGAACTAGGAGACCCAAATGTGTTCCATCATGACGATGCCCCTGTGCACAAAGCCTGCTCCATGAAGATCTGCTTTCCATGGGTTGGTTGTGGATGATCTTTTGTTATAGTGCTCCAACCCTATTGAACAGGATGTCTGTGAACTCTGACTGCACCAGAGGATTCAAACCCACCCCAAGCTGCCACTCCTGGGCCCCTGAGGCTGAAGTGTACGAGTGGCTGTGGATGAGGGCGTCATGATGCTGTAGGTTATAGATTGAGTCTCTTTCTCTTCTGGCTATTCTTGGAAGCTCCATGCTAATGATATCATGCCAGCTAGGACTCGGTCTGATGGTGCTTTTTCCCTCATCCTTCTGAAATTCTTGTCCTTATATGGATGGTGAGCGAAAGATGACGCTCAGGCTACGTACTTTAAATAGAAAGTTGGGACTGAATCACCAAAGATGAGGCCTGTTCATCTGGAGACATCAGAAATTTGTGATCTACAACGGAGAACAACACACAGTCTGATGAGGATTTAGCATTTAGTCTGAAGGACAAACCCGGATGAGACGTTTTAATTCCTTTTGTACCTGCAGAAACGACTGGCGTATTACAGGACATCGTCCATTATCAGTTTCTAGTTACATTTAAATCCACAGCATTAGTTACTTCCTGTTAGCACTTAAAGGCCACAGACAACCAGTTTTTCTTTCTTTCTTTCTTTCTTTCTTTCTTTCTTTCTTTCTTTCTCTCGCTCTCTCCCTGTCTCAACCTCATTGTTTTCTTTCTTTTTTTTTCTCTCACTCCTCACTATTTTCTTACTTTCATATTCTTCTTACTTTCTTTCTTTCTTATTTTTCTCCTTCATCAGTTTCTTTTTCTTTTTTTTCTTTTTCATATTCTTTCTCCTTCATCAGCTTTTCTTTTTCTTTCTTTCTTTCTTTCTTTCTTTCTTTCTCTCTCTCTCTGTCTCTCTCTCTCTCCCTGTCTCAACCTAATTGTTTTCTTTCTTATTTTTTTCTCTTTCACTCCTCTTTTACTTTTTCTTTCTTTGTTTATCCCACTTTTTATCTTCCTCACTTTTTTCTTATTTTCATATTCTTCTTTCTTTTCTTTCTTTCTTTCTTTTTTATTCTTTCTCCATCAGTTTCTTTTTCTTTCTTTTTTCATATTCTTTCTTCATCCTTCTTTCTTCCTTCCTTCAGCTTGTTATATAACTGCAAAACCTCATAATTTGAATTGCTGAACATTTTCTGTAGGCTGTAAGATTTCACCTCCAAACACACCTTCTGTCTTCACATAAACACATTAAACCCAAAGATTGGTCTTTTGTGTGGACCGTGATCCCGTGGCTGCGGCCCAAACGCAGACTTTAAAACACTGCAGCGATGTACATCAGGATGAGATCGAGCCTTGCAGTCAGAACTGTGGTAGAAAACGAATCGATGGCCACTGACCAATCAGAATCGTTGCTGTAAGGAGAACTGAAGGATGAACAGGAACCCCGATGGTGTGCGTTACACATCGCACCGTACGACTCGTTTGCCCCCGAGGGAGAAAAAAGGTTCATCGGGTTTGTTATGGAAATCCTTTTGAATGGGCACATTTGTAACGTTTTTTTGATTTGCCTAGACGTTTCTGTATTCCGTGTCCAGCTACAAGCCTGTTCACATCCCGGATTATTCACAAGTGGAGTGGTGAGAATTCCAAACTGCTTTCTAATGTGAAGTTATCTAACGTTTCAATCATCAAGGCCGTAAATACGAGAGTGGACTCCTTTTTTTATTTTTTTAAAATTACGCCCGGAATGTTTAGCTTATTGTACAACATGTTTTGCTTGGAATCTTCGCCAGGCCCCGAGGCGGCAGTTTTTCTGCAGCCGTTCGGAATACACACGGACGTGGTACATTCCATAAAAAGGCTCTGTACCAGATAAAACTTGTTGCCTTGGGTCTGCGTGCACAACCCGCTTACGCAATCCTCCCTTTCTTCTTTTTTTTTTTATCTGCAATAAGCTCAGGAGTGTATACGTTGAGCGTACGTACCAAGCCGTCTCGAGTTTCATCGTTTCAACACGTCCGAATTCCAGACCTGACCGTCCTTATTTTCATTAGTGTTTCCCCCTGCTCTAAGAAACGCCTCAGCACTTGCTCAATCGTCATCCCGCCGGCCTTGGATCTGCTGACTCGACTCGAATTTCAAGCGGTAAATCCCCGGTGTAGCCTACAGGCCGACAAACCTTGCGAAACGCAGTGTACGGTTCGAATTCTCGCGGCCGCACGCAAGTTCTGTCGACATCCGAAAGCCGACTGTTCTGCAAAATCTTTCTACATTTCCTAACCCTTCGTACTTCTGGTGTTGGTACACATCCGTCAAAGTGCATTTGCTGTGAACCAGATGAGAATTGTTTATACATCAATAAAACTACCATCAATCCGGATCGCTTTTGAGAAACCGGATCCGTCCACACCGAATGTTTTGAAAACGCTCGCATGCCTGAAACTGCAAATGTGCAAGAGGTTGTTCCTGTGGGTAACTCAAGACTGTGGTTGCAAAGACATGATCGTGTAGACCAGGGAATCGGCCCCCATCTTGTTTGGTCACCGAGATAAAAATGGCCCTTTCCAGCCATGCGTTCCACCTCCATGGGTTGGACTGGAACATCTTAAGTGGCCTGCTATAGATCTTTGAACACCTTTGGGATGAATTTGAATGCTGACTACACCCCAGCCATCTTCCTCACCTACAGTACCGGTGCCAGTACCCTTGTGGCTGAACGAGAACTCCACAAAAAAATCTTGAGGATATTATAATAGCAAATTAGGACTAAATGTAAAAAAAAAAAAAAAACCACAATGTTTTAGAAGTGCTAACTTAAGGGTTATATTGTTTACGCGTGCTACATCGCGTAAAGTCATTATACAAATCAAACTTCGTTTGAAAACCTTTTACATCTTCAGCGACCGGTAACGAATTTGTGCATCTTTTTTCAATCATGTCTGCTAAGTTGCAAAGACAAGTAGCAGAAACGACCAGAAGTGTCTTTGCTTTCCATTTTTACTAAGCTAAGCTGACTAGCCAATAGATGTTCTCTTTCTCACTGACGAGCTCCGCCTCTTATTTGACATTTAGAATCGGTCGAAAAACAGGTGATGCTGTCCGACTAGAGCCAAACGTGCAGAACACACCAGGAAAAACTAAAAGCTGACAGACTCTGGAAAAACTCAAAAAAGGCAGTCGGCTTGGCGCGTCACAGGCTTTAGGTTCTTTACCTTTGCTCATAATCTCGGTTTCTTAAATACGATGCTACATTTTGTTAATGAGTAACTTTTGGAGAGAGTACGCAAGTAATTTGAAACTGTATTGTTGGCTAAAGTTTAACCAGTTGTAGTTTAGGCTACAGGTAGACTCGTGTACCAAAACATGCTAACAAGTGCACTGATTGGACATCCAAACATATCGGGCAAAAAATAAATCTGCATTATATGTCCCATCAGCTGCCTTGATTTCTGAATATAGGCATCTACCAGAATTTTTTTTTAAAAAGTTAAATATAGCAAAACCAATGTATCGATTCCAGGGCATGAAGAATCAGACATTAGTCCCCAAAGCTACTGATCAACACAAAACAAAAATGTGGTGGCTGGTCAAACTGAGTCGTACATCCTCAACTTCAATTTAAATCAGATTTAAAACCGCATTCAAATTGGATTTTGGGTGGGGGGGGGGGGGAGTCTGATTTAAGCTCTTTCCTATGGTGTTCAGATTGTAGAGGTTTTTTTTTTTTCTTTGTTTAAATTTGTCCAGGATCTGATTATAATTATTATTATGGTGTTCAGATTGTAGAGGATTTTTTTTTTCTTTGTTTAAATTTGTCCAGGATCTGATTTGTTCTGCACGAGTCTTGACGCCGCATGCACGCCAAAAGACAGTACGGCCTTAAGACCCTGACCGAAAGCTACAGTCGAACGAATTTGTAATACAAATCAATCCAACCTGCATGCGGTTTGCATACAGAGGCAAATTTAACATTGACTCATTTGGCCAGTTTTATTAAGCTGGTTTCGGTTTTTGGTGTCCATTCCTGACCAGATTCTGATCAGTGGCTCAGCAGCATTATTTTCTTCTTTGGTCTTGGTTGTGCCCCCTGAAACACTGGAACTTCAAGACCTGCATATTGGTGAGGGAAATGGACTTGTGTGAAGCGTGGGAAACTGGTTGTGTCAGCACTGAGAAACTCGCTGACGTTAGTCGTCTGGTCTTTGTTTCTCTCTTTTGCTCAGATTAACTGCAGGTCGCACCAGAATGGCTTTACTGTCCTATAAATGAATGTCCCCCCCTCAAACAAACTGCTGTGCTGGGGGACTGCATGGCACTACATTTGGTAAGAGGAGTGGCACTTATGCCCTTTAGCCCCTGGTGCTCTCTCTGGGTCAGCCTTTAACCTTTGTTCCATTATCCTCTCTCACTGGCTTTCTAGAGACCCTCAGAGGGGGTTAGACAACATTTAGAGGTTTGTACGGCTAATGGATTGGGGGGCCTTGAAAATCGATATCGGGAGGAGATAAAGACTCAGGAAAACCTGCATGCAAATCTCTCAAATTATTCAGACTGCCAACAAAATATTTCCCATAGGACATGGGCTTGAACAATATCAGGGGAGTGGTTGTGTGATACCTTTTGTTCCCAGGAAGTCTGCATTGTTGAGGGAGATGCATTGAGAAGGAGGATCAGGATATGCACATGCATATAAAACTTGCAATGCAGCTGCTTTCGATTTACCTCCTTGAGCCTATAAACATTAGCAACATGCGACACCACAGAAAACTGGACCTGCTTTCTTTCTCTCCCCATTCTATTTAAATTCAAGAGCTTAACACCTCGTCCTGGCCCGGTGTTCCGCTGTCCAAGATGATGTCATTTTTTTTCGGTAGCTAGTCTGGATTTTAAATGTCGCGAATGTGAGGCGCCAGACGCCAAGTTTGGTGTTGCGCCCGACTGAATCCAAACAGTTCTTAAAATAGCAAGTACCCTGCAAAGTACCCTCGCTAATTCTGTTGCTTTGCTCCTTAAAGGGGCTGTGTAACGAATAAACGTTGCTTTTTTCCGTTTGAACTGGCGCTACCGTAAGAGCATAAAGTAGCCCCGGGTTTACAACCACAACTTGCCTCGGCGTTTAGCGTGTCACCGATGTTGCCGATTCAGTGGTTTCGGTTGCATAGATGCTGTGCAGATACGCAAAGAGTGTACGGAGTTAAACAGGTCTAAAACAATGTCTGCAAATGAGCCAAGTGAGAGAGAAATAATATACAGCTTCTGTTTAAAGTGTAGCAATTCCTAACGATTCATGAATCATAACCAGTCGTGATTTCTAGATCAATTTCGAGTCAGTTTAACAATTGGACTTTGTCCCAAAGCAGCTTTACATAAATAAAAATAAATTTATAAACGAATATAGTTTGAATTTCATATATTGGTCCTTTATCATTTTTGTCCTACTGAATGAGCCGGGGCAAAAGGAAAAGCTCACCGAGATGGTAGGTTCCTGTTTCTTCCTAATGTCTTCATCCTCAACGTCCTTTCATTATAGTTTGATAATTGTTGAGGTCATCAGTTGTTCCCTGATGGATTCTTGGGTATAAAACTGTAGCCTCGAACCAACTGTTGTGGCACAATATTATTTATATACAAGTAGATGCGCTCCATTTTCCCCGAAAAGGACCAATAATTTGTGAGCAATATTTTCTACATAGCATAATATTTTCCTAGATTGATTTCTTCTTGTTGCTCGAGCGCGTTCTCTCAGCACCGATGCTGCAACGTGAATATGACTCATCACAATACTACCAAAACCGAGACGTGTCCTGAGAGTCCCGTAGAATGCAGATTAACATGGCAGAGGTAGGCCTGGGTCTTTCTGCAGACAGAACAGATTGAATAAAACAGACTTTTTCCTTCACATTTTTTGCACTACAAAGGCATGTGTGTGTAAAAGAGGCCATGTGTTAGAAATCAGACGGCACTATGAATAAATTGATGATTTCCTGTCTGTCTGAAGTAAAGGAATAAAAGCGAACTGTCGGCTGAATTGGTGCAATTGCACTGCATCGTAATAGGGGGGAATCGTATCATGTCGGTAGCTGCTTCATGTGTATCTTAAATGCGTTGTTCGTTATGATTCTTGAGTTTAACCCTCTGAAGGAACCTCATGTGGAACCATCCTAAGCTACAGAGAGTGGGCTCCAATTGAAATAATCATGGTTTATAACAAATCATGACTGCTAGAGGACTGTAAAAGGAGTCAGGATTTTGGCCCATATAACTAATTTTCCAGATCAAAACCATCTTGACTAATGCCTGCAGCATTGCTAAAGCCTTACCCACACTGCCTTATTAAACATTTCTGGTGTTTTGATGAAGGAAGTTAGAGAAACTGCTTATCTGTTGCATGGTTGCAAGGTTTCAGCATCAGACTGTGCACATTAGGCTTCTCTGCCATGCTCGTTCTGAGGTCTCCAGGGATGACAGATGGGGCTTGGTTATCATAAAGAGCACCGCAGGAAGAGTGATGCGTCATCATGACTTCCTGAACCAGCCTCATGTAGTATCAGTGCTGTGCGTACGCTCGTGTGTTTGGCCACATTATGTACAAATAAGGCAAAAACAGGCCAGATGGCACCAGACTAAATAGATCCCTCCCCGAAAAAAGAGCATTCATCTCCCTCACCTCTCTTCCTCATAACGCCGTCTCGGTTTTGTTGCCTGCTTAAGGTTTTTCTTTTTTTTTTTTTGTGAAAGTCTTTCTGTCTCGTTTAGCTATAAAACGGTTCCCACTGGCGCTCTTAAAAATCCCTTGTACCGCTCTATGCATTGTCCATGACGGAAGAATGGCAAAACATTTGTGGACACATGACCCTTAGGTTGGTCTGTACTCCTCTTTTAATAATTTCCACTCTTCTGGGAAGATGTTCCACTCGATTTTGTTACCACATTCAAAGACCTCCAGTTCTGAGGAAGAACCTTTTGTACTGGTGGAAATGTCAGGTGTCCCAGTACATTTATGCATATGTATGTTTATGCAAAAGAACAATAGCATTGGGGAAAAAGAGGAAGGAGATGAAAAAGTATTTCAGTATGGTGTTTTATATGTACAAACAAAAACGGAAAAAAAGAAATTGCATCATGGTATGTTGTTGATGCTGAAATGATACAACAGCCAGCCAGTCAAACAAATGCTGATTAATAAGAGAGTATTATTAATAGTAATAATCATAGACACTTCTCCCTCTGTCCTGATAACTTTAATATTAATAATTATTAATAGTCAGTCGACTGATGAAATTATCGTCTGTCGGCAAAAATGAGCTCAGATAGTTTTTCCGGCTCCCGCTACGCCGTCGTTACGAAAGCGGCCTCTAGAGTAGAATCACAGATGCTACGTGTGCGTTTGCGCTCACACGTGAGACTAGGGGTGTGCAATAACATGTGCAATTGTTTTAACGATATGCAAAATCATAAATTCGAGTACGTCATCCATTTCCATTGACCAATCAGAACGCTCCGTGAAGTGTAGCAATGCGTGCAGTGATTTCTTTTTCTTACTGGAATGCTTTAGTTTTTTATAAATTCCCTGTCCTTCAATATAAAGTTTGAATTAATCCGTATCTTATTGAGTTTGTAATACGGGTACAAATTTTGAATTTTGAATTTTTGAATATCGTTTGATTGTTATCGGCAGAATCCCAGAAAATATCCTTCACTTGGGACTGCGCGCTGCACAGAGAGTGCAATATTATATTTATTATTTGATTTTATATTTATTCGTTAATTTCGGTATTATTATTAAATCGATGACGGTTTGCGCGTACAGTAAACTTTTTATACATGTGCTGTTGCTATAGCAACGAACATTTTAGAAGAATTGCAATAATATATAAACCTGTGATTTGTGTCTCACACACACACAGTGGTTGTAGATGTAGCGGGTTTGAGTGTGAGAAAACGAGTGCATGCGACGCTTGCATGCGAAGGCTTTTGTAAAGTGCTGTGGAATATCTGCTCGCTCGTTTCCTTTCAGAATGAGGAAGTGGTTTTGTCTGCGTTTGTGCTGGCGGATTACAGCGTGCAATAATGACTGATACGGACGTACGAATTCGAGGCAGTGTGTTGCTTTAGATTTTATGAATTTGTGACACATAGCTGCTTAACGATGAGGTTTCTGGTGTTTTTATGTAGTTGTATCCTTGTAGATGACACAGATGAGGGGTTGCATTATGACTTTCCTCAGAAGATCATATCGGTCCAGTCGTCCAATCGTTTGTTTATGAAGTGTCGAATGTGTTCAATTAAAAGGAAAATATCCTGCTACAGCATCCAAAGACGTCCGAAAACTAATTTACCTTTCCAGCTTCACTAAATAACTATTCCCCAAACTTTTACTTTATTCAGCTGCTACTTTCAACTATCACTTTATTTATTTATTTATTTTTACCACTTTACTTGTATTTTCACTAGCAACTTCTTTAATTTACTTACCTGCCCCTTTTTTCTTGGCTAGTTATTGGATAGGCTGCTTCTTTACTTGGCTAATGCGTAGCTACTATTTTGTTGCCTACTACATTATTGGTTACTACTTTTTACTACTACCTTACTCTACTTTATTTAGCTACTACTTGTTTGGCTAATACTGTAGTTGGCTAATACTGTAGTTGGCTAATACTTGGCTAGTACTTTATTTAGCTGCAACTTTACTTAGTTGCTACATAGTTAGTACTTGAATACTACCGTACTTGCCTACTGCTAGACCTGGACATTACTGTTTTTGTTTGCTACACTGCTTAGTTCCTACTTTACCTGCATTACTGTGTTTTCTGACTCTTGCTTTCTCTGGACAGTGCTGTCCTTCAGTCCTACAGCAAATAGCAACTACTTTACTTTGTTACTTTACTTAATTTGGCTTTTCCTGCGTGAGTTCTGCTCGGCGTGTGGCAGTTTGAGCGATTCTGGGCGTTAACTATTAGAGAGGGAAAAAAATGCTAGAGAGGGAACGAATGTTAATAGCTGCTGTAATGTAGTGAGCATTACTGTTCTTCTTCTTTTATTCTAACACACCACATAAACTTTGCTGAAAGCCCACAAACTACCTGCTCTCAGGAGATAATCGTGTGTGTGTGTGTGTGTGTGTGTGTGTGTGTGTGTGTGTGTGTTCGGCAGTCCTGGTAAAATGATATCTGGTGATTGTGTGAATAGTATCTGCTTTCCTTTTAAGTCTCTTTCTCTTTCTCCGTTTTAACGGGTCCTGTGTGCGTTGGCTCGTGTAAACACAGCTCTGCTCTTAGGAAAATGAGGCCTGTGTGTGGTGCAGTGTTTCACTGTAGGATTTAAGATGTGATTGTATTTCACCAGCAGAACTTCCTGTCATGTGACACACTTTGTTCTCTCTATCTGTGTCTCTGCATCTGATTCTCTCTCTCTATATGTGTCTTTGCATCTGTGTGTCTCTGCATCTGTCTCTCTTCATCTGCATGTCCCTGCATCTGTGTCCCTGTGTGAGTCCCTGTATCTGTCTCTCTCCATCAGTGTTTCCTTGCTTCTGTCTCTCTGTCTGTGTCCCTGCATCTGTGCATCCCTGCAGCGGTCTCACTCCAGCTCGCTGTATTTGTGTCCCTGCATCCATCTCTCTCCATCCGTGTTTTTCCATCTGTCTCACTATGTGTGTCCCCGTGTGTCCGCATCCAAGATGGGGGAACTAAAAGGTAGAAAGACAACACAATAGCAAGCATTCTCCCCCTTTACCTAATTAATATTGTGTGTGTGTGTGTGTGTGTGTGTGTGCTTGCTCACTGTAAAACGATGCAAATACATAGATGAGGTGGCGTGTGAAATTGAAGTGTGTGTGTGTGTTGTGTGTGTGTTTGTGCTCACTGTAAAGAGCATAAAAGTGAGTGTAATATGAGCGTGTGTGTGATACGGCCCCTGAGTGAGAGGACTGCAATTATGGGATGGCATTTTGTATTTTGGTGCTATGGGCAACCAGATAATTGACATCTTATGTGAAGTCATTTTTGTTTGTTTCCAGGACAACCTCAGCCCCTCAGAAGAGAAGCCTGTCCAGCGCTCCAAGGTGTGTGTGTGTTTTCTCCTGTTCTTATCTGTTCATCTGTATCTACTTCACTTGTATTTCTCACATGATCTGTGTGTGTCTGTGTGTGTGTGTGTGTGTGTGTGTGTGTGTTTCAGTCTTTAAGCTTTAAGCCTCAGAGAGAGATTTGTGCGTCCTGTGATAAGACCGTGTATCCGATGGAGAAACTGGTGGCCAACAACCTGATCTTCCATTCGACATGCTTTTGCTGCAAACACTGCAACACCAGGGGGGGTGGGGGGGTGGTGTCGTTGGAATAAGAAACGGACAGATGGAAAGAACGAGATATTTACAGATAGACTAAGACCGAGAGAAAGAGAGACGGATGGAAAAAGCTAGAGAGACAAGATGGATAAACAGACAGAAAGAGCGAGAGGCAGACAGATAGAAGGAAAGAGCGAGTGAGAGACAGATAAGGGAAGGAAAGGGGGAGACACAAACAGCTAGAGGGAAGGAGCAAGAGACAGGCAGACAGATAGAGGAAAAGAGCGAGACACAGATAGACAAGTTCAGAGGGAAAGAGTGAGACACAGATAGACAGAAGGACAGCTGGAAAGAGCGGGACACGGGCGGGCAGACGGAAAGAAGGAGCGGGACACAGGCGGGCAGACACAGCTGGAAGGAGATGCCAACAGAAGGAAGGAAAGCATGAGACACGGGCAGACAGACGGAGGGAAAGAGCGAGAAGCAGGCAAAAGGACCGATGGAAAGAGCGAGATGCAGGCAGACAAACAGACGAAGTGAAAGAGCGAGACATGGGCAGACAGATGGAGGGAAGGGGCAAGATATAGGCAGACAGACACAGCTGGAAGGAGAGAGACACAGGCGGACAGAAGGAAAGAGTGAGACACCGAAAGAAGCAAGGAGCGATACACGGTCAGACAGACAGACAGAGGGAATGAGCGATACACGGGCAGACAGACGGAGGGAAAGAGCGAGACACAGGCTGTAAGAGTGAGAGACATACCGAGAGACTAAAAGAGGGAAAGACAGACGGATGGATGGAGGGAATGGTTTTGAATACAATATTTGTCACATTCTCTCCCTCTCTCTTTCTCTACTCCTCTCTCCCTCTCTCATTCTTTCCCTCTTTCACTCTCTCCACAGTCTGGGCACATATGCAGCGCTGCAGGGTGAGTTTTACTGCAAGCCGCACTTCCAGCAGCTGTTCAAGAGCAAAGGGAATTATGATGAGGGCTTCGGACGCAAACAGCACAAAGAGCTCTGGGCCTCCAAGGATGCTGAGAGCATCACCAAATCACCATGATGACCTCCTCCTCTCCCCACTGACCTTCAGCGCTTTCTCACCGACCGAATCTCATTTTAAACCTGCCTCCCTAAAAACACACACACACACACACCCCATAAACATGATGAAGCAGGCATCATTTTTATTTTACTTTAGCTTTTAGACAATTTTCTATTTTTCCCCTTTTCTTTTCTTTCCCTTTTTTTTTTCTTTTTCAAATTTTTTTAACCAACTCTCTGACTGTGACCAAAACCCCCACATTGAAACATTCTCTTTTTTTTAAAGTAATTATATCATTTTTATAATTCTTTTGTCAGGTACACACACTTGTATACAAAAAAGAAAAAAAGAAAAAAGAACCACTTGCACGAATAGAGTTTCAGGATGTACACTCAGGTAGTGATTCTGGGGTGTTTGATCCATTCCTTCTGTCGTTCTGTCCGTCTTGTTTTTCTGTAGGAGTGAGTCAGGAGTCCAATTCGCCTCTTTCTTTCTTATTTTAAGATCAGCAGGGTATTATATCTGTGAAAGTACAGGGTATACGGTACTGTATGCATCTCTGCTGAACATTACATTGCTTGTTACGTTCACGTGCTCTTTTCCTCCGTCAAACACGCACACGTGAAATGCCGAGAAATGAGATTTACTCTTGTACAAGAATGTCGATCGAGTTTCTCTCCAGAGACCGGTTTAACGCATTAAAGACAGACGTCTTAAAGGGTGCTTTCATGAACTGTTGGTCTGCATTCATTCGAATGAACAACCTAAAGATCACCAAGACAGAGCTCAATAAGAATTAGCTGATTCTATATAAACAATTAAAACCGTTTAAAAACATCTCCTAGTACTATCTCATGGGCCATGGGTTGTAGAGGGAAGTTGCAACATCTCCCGGCACCGTCTCGTGTTCATGGCTTTGGCATGTGTAGGGAATTTAGCATTTCTCAGCACGTTCTCATGTCCAGGAACGTAAAGACAATTTCCAGCATTTCCAAGTACTAGGTTTTGTTCAAGGCCATGGCATGTAAAGGGTATGTGCAACATCTCCCAATACTATCTCATGTTCAGAGCAATTGCACGTAGAGGGAATTTTCTGTTTCTCCATTACCATGTCATCTCATGTTCACGGCAATGGCACATAGCAGAAATTCGAGACATCTCCCATTACTAGCTCATGTTTACAGCCATGGAATGTAGCAGAAATTTGCATGTTTCACTACTATCTCATGTTCAGAGTCTGGACATGTAATGAGGATTTGCAACATCTCCCAGTACTATCTTATGTTCATGGCGCATAAAGGCAATTTCCAATGTTTTGGTTCTATCTCACATTCAGGGCCATGGCACGTAGAGGGAATCTGCAACATTTCCCAGTACTATCTCATGTTTACAGCCATGGCATGTAGCAGGAATTTACATCTTCCATCACTCTCTCATGTTCAGGGTCATGACACATAGCAGAATTTTGAGACATCCTCAGTACTATTTTGTGTTTACAGCCATGGCATTTAGCAGAATCTTGCATGTTCCACTACTATCTCATGTTGAGAGCCTTGACATGTAAGGGGGATTTGCAACATTTCCCAGTACTATCTCATGCTCATGGCACATCAAAGGAATTTGAGATTTTTTTACAGCCACTGCATGTAGCAGGAATTGACATCTTCCACTAATGTTCAGGGCCATGGTATGTAGATGGAATTTGCAACATCTTCCCGTACTATCTCATGTTCTTCTACCACCTCCTTGGACACTCCTAAGCCTAATTCCTGCGAGCTGGCCTGCATTAAGACAACAAAATACGAGTTTCAATTCCAACAGACTGATCCAATGTTGCAGACGACGAAATGCAGATGTGAAAGCCCCCTTGGTTACCTCTCTGTGATTCACCTCATTCACTAAAGCACTTCACACACATTTCAAACCGTTTTCACGTCCTTTGCCTTTTTTTCTTTTTTAATTGATTGAATTTCAAGAACGTTAAACAAATACTTTTTAACCTGCAATGTTTTTACTGCTTTTAAAGTTCCTGTTTTATTGCTAACCTCTGCTCCGGCATCTGCACAAGTCACTGATCGGTACCCGCGTTGTGAATGTATTGTACTTTGCCAAAGCGGCTGAGCAAAGAGGGTTAGCGGGTTCGAGTTTCTGCGAATGTGCGAAACGCAGTTGCAGCTCATCGCACCATTACCTTCCCCTCCCTCTGCAACTTCCTGTCGTTTCATTGTTTTATCTGCTTCCTGTGAGCTGCTTTGTGGCTTCGAAAGGATCGACTCGGGTCTTCTGTAGAGTAAACTAGCGACCGCTCAGCGTCATTCAGGAATGTGCACGGGTCATGACTGTTTCGTCCCACGTTTTCATCTCTGTACTGTGATAGTGGCTCAACCTTCCCATAGGTTGTGACCTGTAACCTTTTGTATATATCACAAGTCCTGTAATGGTGTTTAGCCGGTTAAAATACGCCCTCGTGTCAGGGACATGAAATGGAGAAGCCTTTTTAATCCTGAGGCTTTTACATGTTCTGTCTAGTAACTGCTAAACACCTGTAATATACCTGTCTATCATTTTATCTTGCACGATACAATCACTAATAACCACATTACAGCAAGTTTACTATCTTGGGTTCAGGGTTTCTGTGATATTAGAGGGTATAAGTTCCAAGGCCATGGCATGTAAAGGGAATCTGCCGTATCTCCCAGTATCATCTCGTGTTCAGGGCAATGGCAATTAGTGGGAATTTGCAATATCTCCCAGTACTATCTTGTGTTAAAGGCAATGGCATGTAGAGGTAATTTGCATCGGTTCAGGGCCATGATTCCTAAAGGGAATTTGCAATGTCTCCCAGGACCATCTAATGCTCAAGGCCATGCATTGCATGTAGAGGGAATTGGCAACATCTTCCAAGACCATCTCTCCTCTTTATGGCCATGGCATGTACAAGAAATTTGCAACATCTCCCGGTACTCTTTTATGTTTACGGCCATGGCAACTAGCAGGATCTTGCAGCATCTCCCAGTACTATCTTGTTTACGACCCTGGTGTTTAGAGTGAATTCCTAATACAAGTCCCTGGCGTAACAATAGCACTGACAGAAAGCCCCATCTGGTGGTGGGAGAGCAGATGGCAAATCGGCTCCATGAACGAGGCTAATTTTTCTTTTTCGCTTTCTATCTGCATGTTTTGTCTGGTCATCAGCTTTGTTGTTTTGTCGGTCCAGTTATCAAATTGCTCTTGGAAAGGCCGTAGAGAGGTCGAGAAAAACGCCACTGGAATGACACAGAAGAACCCCCTTTTTTTTTTCGCACATGGTTTAAGATTACTGTGAAACTGAAGGCGCTGTGAGTTTAAAAAAAAAAAAAACTATCAAAAGCTCTCGCCGTGAGGCAGAACAATATTTTCGTAAGTGTTGAAATATGAATAAAATAATAATAACCTTTTATCCATTTCAAATCTTTACCCAAAGCCCTCTTCTTTTCAAGAGTTCAGATTTCGATCTGAGCCCCCCACCCAATCCTAATGCTTCATTTCGAATGTAGAATGTTGATATTTTTTACAGGGCTAAAAGGTACAAAACCACACAATATCAAAGTCTTTGTTTTACCTCTTTTCTCTTTTCAGTGACTTTGGGGAAATTGGGGGGGAAGGGTACAAACTGTTGTCTTTGCCTGATCGTACTTGTGTCTGTGGATGTTACTTGATGTTTGCCTTATTTAAAGTAGTGCAAAAAAAAAACGAAAATGTAGATGATGCTTGGCATGTGTTGTGAGTGGAGAACGTGTGTGAACACAAAATGGAGTAGTCTTCATTTCAGATCTGGACTGAACATGGTGGCCTTATATTGGCAGCAAGTTTTTTTTGGTTCCTTCTTTTCGCATCGCTATTCTTCCCAAAGTGTCTGTCAGGTCTGGATTCCTTTCCTTCACCTGCGAGACGCCACATATCTGAAATCTTGAGTACCCTTTTTTTTTCTTTTTTTTTTATAAATGGAAGCATTTTTTAAATGCCAGTATAAACTGTGAGGTCTTACTGTTTCCCCTTTCTCTATGTGCTGTACTCCCTTTTCTTTCCCTTTTTTTATTTCTCGTTTTTGTACGTGCTTTTGAAAGAAAATTAATAAAAACATCCTGGTGTTGATTTGGTGTGTGTTTTTTATTATTTTAATAATTATTATTATTCATGCATTTAAATCTCCTGCTTATTAGGGATAAACGTATAGGCACTAACATGAATTTAGATTTTATTAAGATCTCAAGGTCCGTTGTTTAAAACGAATAAATCTGAATTGAAAATTTTTTTGAAATTATTATAAAAATGCAATATTTACATCTTATTAGAATAAAATATAATTCTTATCAAATATCTTTTTTTTTTTTTTTTTTTCGTGATCACAACTTGTGATTTTGCGAGAAAATGGCTTTTTTTGTTTTTGGTGTATATCGTGGCGTACAGGTTGAAGTCTAAGATCTCCATCACAGTTATGAATTTCCTGCTAAAAATATGGACTTCATCTCTGCATTGAGGAGGAATGTGAGGTAAGTCTATTTTTAAGATTCATGATTAACCGTGTTCTGTCAAAATTACTAAAAAAATTAAGTCGTGAACAACTTTTCTGTTGACGATTATGATCATTAGATAAAGAAAAAATATATATAATGCATTTATTTCCAGGATTTCCATAGATTTACTAAATTAAATGTATCATATTGTAATACACCCAACTTGGTGCACTGTGTATGTATGCTTGTCCACTGAGTGGCGCTGTATCCTAAAAAGAGATCATATGTTGCAGCGGGGAAAAAAAGAAAATCTTTCGTCTTCTAGAGAACAGCAGGACCTGAACTTGCACAATTTTGGGAAGGTGTTTAAAGTTTAAATTCTCAGACTTTTCATCGGAAGGTCACAAGCTCAAATCCCAGCACCGCCCAAGCTGGGTCCTTGCTAACATCTCTCTTGATGAGGTCGTTGCGCAAAAGTCCCTATAAGCAATGTTTGATTCCTCCACATTAAATCTGCAGCATTATGCAGACACCCTTCTCCAAAAGCAACTCACAATAATCATTTGTACAACTGAGCTGCTGAGAGTTATTACGGGTCTCAAGCAGTGGCAAGTGCTAGGATTTAACCTCACAACCTTGTGGTCAGAAGTTCAACATCTTAACCAGTGAGCTCCCAGCTCCTTCTGCTGCAACCTTCTAAACAGAATGCACAGTGAGCAGTGGGAGGTGGTTTAGGCATTTGACTTTGTTGTGCATGCTATTGTCACGGGATCATTTGCTGGGTTTTCATCACCTAAATGTCAGGACGAGACAGAGAAGTGAATCCTCAGGAATCGTGGATATTAACAAGCTGTGTTGAAAACAGGGTAATGACCAACTACCTAAAGATACACTATGTGGCCAAAGGTGGACTTCCTTGTGTATCTGAACATCACACTCACTTTTTACACATCCTAATGTACATTTAGTCGCATAATAAAACCTGTTATATGCTTCAGTTGAAGAACATCTAAGGGTGTTGCTTTTAGGGATCTGTATTCATTCAGCCACAAGATTGTTTTGGATAATATTCAGTAGACGTCCTTATCCATAGTGATGTCTAATTATCTCATTTACACAATTGAGCAGTTGAGGCTTAGGGTCTTGATCAGATGCCCAGCGGTGGCTGCTTGGGGTTATTGGGTTTTAAACTCAACCTGACCTAAGGAGAAATGTACAATTATAAATGTACAATTTGTTGATTATAACAAACATTTACAGATTTCCTCTCTTTAAAAAAACTTACCATAATTTCCAGACTATAAAGCGCACCCATATATAAGCCGCACACACTGAATTTGACAAAGATTTTTATTTTAAACATAAATAAGCCGCACCTGTCTATAAGCTGCATGTCTACACTGAAACTAAAGAACTTTACACAGGCTTTAACGAAAGACAGTGTCTGTTACACGGTGTAACAGGTGAATTATGTTGCGCTTCCTTTAGGAGCATAGCGGTATTTTGGGAATAGCCTGCCGTTACATTTTCCCGGTATTACTGTATGTGCGCAAGACCGAGGAATATGTCCTTATTATTTTCTGATGCTCATTTCTAAGTTTCTTTGACTAACCCATAAGGCTGTTGCCAAGAAAAATAAAAAAGCAAATTTTTTTGAAAACCTGTCTGTGTTTATATGATTTCTGTTGTAACTGGAGTTAGTGAGCTCTCCCTTCACCCAGACTCACCGCTTTACAACGGCTTGTATCTAAACAGTAGCCAACCAAGAAAGTCATTGTTCACTGTCTTCCTACTTCCTTTAACAACTACTTCTCTCGGGAGTTTATCTTTTGGCATCGTCGTGCATGTAAAAAAAAATAAAAAATTCTCCCGATGCAGCTCAGAACACAGGTGAGGTGCGTTTTTTTTAGTTACCGTTCGGAAATCTTATTGGTCTACTGTTATGGGGTTCAGTTTTTTGGCTTGCCGTTTGTGAAACCGGGAAAAACCCAGGAAAAATTTAAAATAAGCCACTTCGTTGTTTAAGCTGCGGGGTTCAAAACGTGGGAAAAAAGTAGCAGCTTATAGTCTGAAAACGTACGGTAGTCACCAGCCAGTGGTTGGTGCACAAACACGATTTCATCTTGTAGCCTCTAGAATAGTAGCTTACAAATATAGATTTAAAAAAATACATGTAGGAACAAAAAGCATGTCTTACGAAAGAAAATGTTCAGAAAGACGAACAAAAGGAATGACTTACCAATCAAAATGTTTTTAAGCTCCAAACTCTGGAAAGGTGTTTTTCTATTTACACCTCTCCAGTTCATGCCTCATAATTCACCAGAGCGTGTCCTTCACAGTCCACTCACCCAGTGATCCAAGTTCAAGTGCCGGAAATATTTAAGCATTCTCTCATTTTTAATCTTAAAAACTAAAACATTTAGTATCTAATACTGATATTAGCCAAACCAAATGAGATAAATAGTATTTGTTATTAAGTTCTTTTTTTAGATGTTTTTTATGTAGTTGGTGATAACAGTAGGCAACTGACACCCATGTTCTGAAACGAGTCTCACGCCAACAGACAAGGCCATGGCATGAGAGGCTTTTTCTCTGGAGTCTCGGTGACTGTCAGCTTGTTGAGGGGCTGAACCCAGGGAACAGGAATGGGATCCCCTCTGGAGCCCCCTGGAGCACAGAGGGTTAAGGTCCTTGCTCAGGGGCCCTGAGGCTATAAAGGCCCCAAGGTGGGAAAGTGGTGCCTCAGGTAGGCTGTTGGTTACTGATCAGAAGGTCGGGGTTCAAGAACTGGTATCACCAAGCTGCCATTTTTGGACCCTTGAGCAAGAACCTTAACCCTCTGTGCTCCAAGGGGGCTCTATCATGGCTAACACACCCTTATTTCCTAACATCTGTGGGATATGTGAAATTCGTTATTTTATTATTTAGCTTGGTGGTGCTGGAGATTTAACCCTACAACCTTTCAATAACCAGAGCCTCAACCACCAGTCACCACTTCCCCTATGATTTGTTTTTTCTTATGGTGGTTTAAATAAGTCAAATCTGGCAACCCTTGTCGATAGCGTATACAGAGAGAGAGAGAGAGAGAGAGAGAAAGAGAGAGAAGTCGCTCGGCCCCGGATTGCAGCCCAGTGTTTTCTTCTTTATCATCCATCTCTCCTTTGGCTGTCAAGTTTCAATCTCGGGATATGAGCTTTACCGTCTGTACGCGTTTCCTCAGGCGTGCACGGACCTTCAGGCTCTGAGGTCGACTCCCCCCATCTCCCCCCCACCCCGGACCGTCAAGTTCGGGATTCGAAAAACTTTTCTCGCGTTCAAGGAAGCGATTGGGAGCCGGTCTTTTTTTTCTTTCTTTCTCATTTTTTATTCTTTTTTTTTAACTTCTTCCACTCCAACATCGGATGTGTTTTCGGGACTTGGCGCGCGGACATGTTAGAAGCGTCGCATCAACGAGTTTAAGGAACGGGAACCCTTTAAGCCCCTTCAGCTGAGAAGGGAAGCGCACGCGCGCGCCGCCGCCGTTGTCTCGAGCAGGCTTGGGGCTCGAGCGTCGGACTGCAAGTTTGAATTTTAACCGAATTAACGGTCGCGTTTATTTAGCCGCCATTTTCTTTTTTTAATCTTTTAGGTTAATCTTTTGATTATTTATTTTATTTTCTGGGATGAAAAGTGAAACCTAGTCTCCGTTTTAAAGCCGAGTGTGTGTGTGTGTGTGTGTGTGTGTGTGTGGGGAGGAAAAGGGGAGGGGGGTACAAAAAAAAAAATCTGCAAAGTTAGCAGAAAAAGGAGGTACCCGAATCACGGAAATCGCTTCTCCTCCTTCATCCATCCTTCCCTCCTGTTTCTTCTGACGCCTTCCGATGGATTTCATACAAGCAACACGTTTACTTTTACACCTTCTTAAGGGCTAAATGATTAGCTAATAATCAAAATAAATTAATAAGAGAGAGAGAGAGAGCGAGAGAGAGAGAGAGAGAGTTTTGTCCGCCCTAATCACTTCACTCATCACGAAGAAGCGACGATGAAAAGGCGCCGGAGGCTCCTCCGTGTTTTCCACCTGAGCTCTTCAGAGAACTTCCATCACTGTCGCTTTATCCTATGACAGCAAACTTTTTGAATATCTAATATATAACCTCCTCTATCACCTCTAAAAACAATGGCGTCGTCGGTATATTTTCTGGACTGATGGTAACGTCCTTGTCAGCATTACACAACTG
The DNA here is from genome assembly GCA_024362625.1 of Silurus asotus. Classification (NCBI taxonomy): domain Eukaryota; kingdom Metazoa; phylum Chordata; class Actinopteri; order Siluriformes; family Siluridae; genus Silurus; species Silurus asotus. The sequence goes on along the minus strand of MU535751.1, from coordinate 3,299,415 downwards.
ACTGTGGCGCTTCTTTTTGCTAGGACTTTTTACACAGGTTTTTTTTTGTGCGATCTGCGCATGCGCGAGGAGAGGTCACGTGCTCGGAGCCCGCGCGTTTCAGGTGAGATGAATCGTGGACGTTACTACCATGTAATGCGTCAATATTGATAAAATGGGATAGTGGGACAGTTTTTTTTTTTTGTGTGTTTGGTTTTGTTTAGTTTTTCTTAGGGCAAGTGTGGGGTCAGAGCACAACAGGATCACAAAAAGGTTGAGGGCCTTGCTTAAAAGCCCATCATGAAGCAGAGCATTGAGCCTCTTGACCCACTACTGACCTCTCCAGTACAATTACAACCACCCTCTGAAACAGGGGCAAAACAACCATATGCCCTGGGGCAGAAAGGTTTAAGAGCCTTGCTCAAGGGCCCAACAATGGCAGCTTAGTGGTTCTGGGGCTCAAATCCCCATCCTTCTTATTCAAAACCCAGCGTGTTAACCATTGAATTCTTCACCTAATGGGTAAATAGCCTGCCTAAGGGCCCAACATTGGCAGCTTGGTGGTGCTTGGGCTCAAACGCCGACCTTCTGATGTAACCCAGTGTTAATATTTGAGCCAATGAGTTACAGATTTACAGTGCAATTACAACCTCAGAGAGCAACCATTACACAGCCTTGAGATGAGAGCCTTGCTGAAGGGCCCAACATTGGCAGCTTGGTGGTGCAGGGGTTTGAACACCCAACCTTCTGATCAGTAACCCATAGTATTAACTGTGTATTAGTATTAACTGTTGAGTCACCACTTCCACCTTTAACATAACATAATCATGACACGAGCTCATGAAGCAGAAAGACTCAAGGGCCTTGCTCAAGGGCCCAACAGTTGCAGTTTGGTGGTGCTGGGTGATACTCAAACCCCCAACCTTCTGATCAATAACTTAGAGTTGTAATTGTTGGTCCACTACTACTTCTAATATAATGAAATATGTAATAATATCGCTAAAATGCAGTCCACAATTGTGTGTGGAAATAAAGACATAAAATCTTGACCAGAGACCGTCCATCTTTAGTAAGCGCTGGGGAGTTTTGGTGACATGAGGGATGTTGATGTGGACGTGTAGTCGGGTCCAGCAACGATACGACGGGCTACATCCAAATTGATTCTGATAGATCTGAATCTTGAGTATAGTTCTTTTAGCAGTAGTAGGAAGTGAGTGCTTTGACAGATGATTTGCAGCAAAATGGCCGACAAGCGCAGCTTGTATCTTGTAGCTCTCGTGTTTCGCCATCCTACATCGTATGTGCTTCTCGAGGTGCGCTTGGGCAATATCTCGAGCTCGCTGAAAAAACGATTCAAGGAACCTTACAACACCAATGAAATTAAATGACTAAAGTGCAAGATGGTAATATTCTCACTGAATCCTGAGCAGAAAAAAAACGTTAGAAATGATGCGGTGCTTTTATTTGAATCGGGCTGCAGTACATTTTAAACAACACTCATTAAGGACATCGCAGGATCGAGATTCAAACTCACAACCTTCTTAACCAGGGGTCACCAACATCTAACTGGTAGCCCTTCACATTATTCGTTACCCAAAAAGTAGCTCTCAGTTTCAAAAAGGTGATTTTTCTTAACTTTACACAGTTAGATCTAACAACCTGAAGAGACAAATACTATCGATTGGATCAGATATAGGACCGATCACACTTGTGTGAGTGTGTATGTGTGTGTGCGTGTGTGTGTGTGTGTGTCCCTATTTTTAATCTCTAGCTCCTATGTGCGTATAGCCGTAGTTTTAAATATGTCCTGTTGTACTGTATAGAGACGGTACAGTGTAAAATAAGGCTTGGAAGGAAGTATTAGTGATCGTCAGTGTGCTCAGTTGGCGAATGTAGCTAGTTCAGCTAGTGTAGTGGTGGTAATGTAAAAAATAAAAACGATAGACATGAAAACTTGACGCTAATCTGGTAGCATGGACGCCATCTTTTGCTTTAGGTAAGCATCTGGATTCATAAATGAGTTGCCAGATCATCAGTACAATACATTTTTTACCATCCTACCAGTTTAATAATTTAGATTAGATTAGATTAGATTAGATTCTCGATTATTGTCATTGTGCAAGGTACGTGGAAAGAGCCAATGAAATGCCGTTAGCATCTAACCAGAAATCCTTAGTGCCTGGTTACAATAAATAAATAGTAGTGTGATAAATAAGGGTAAGGGTATGGGGTCCATATGTACAGGGGTTTAGGGGCGAATAATGTTCAGAAGGTGCAGTAGATAATAATATATATATGGATATATAGTAATATACAATATACTATAATATATTTAAATAGTGACATGATTTCACTCAATTCTAAGTAACAAATGAGTAATGGACTTGGAAGGAATGGGGTTTTTATAAATACTTATTTGAGTACCTAATTTGCTTCTGATTAATGCACACCAGGGCTGTTGCTATGGATTGTTTTAGTAATCGAGTATTCTAACGATTATTCCCTCGATTTATCAAGTAATTGGTTAAAAAGTACTTTTTCTTTAATAAACAGCAATACTGAATATAAAATGAAAAAATAGATGGGTCTCTTAAAAATTAATTTGAGAAACTAAGATAAAAATGATTTTTTTGTTTGTTAAATCTTTTTAGAAAAATGTAAATTTTTATTGTTGAAACTTTAAATTTAAGAATATCAGTGAAAACGAACCCCAATTTAGTGCGTTTAATAGCCATATTACATCAAAATGCAAATACAGTTGCGTTCAAAAAGTCTTTTTTTTAATGACACTCATTTTTATTCTCACGTATGTATTTATTTATACAATCTTGCACAATATCGCGATACGTCTTTCTTGTCTCCGGTCTCATATAAAAATGTTCTCTGCTGCGGAGGGACTTTTCGAAAGCACCGTATATAAATAAAAACGATAAAAAATTAATTTAAAACGACTTTAAAAACCGCACTGGACAATGTTTTCTTCATGTTTTTGTTTAAAATGATCCCAAACTTTCTGCCATTTTCTTCAGCCTGAATCTTCTCCTCGCCCCTCGCGTTTTTTTTCCCGTTTATGTGCTCCAGAGCGGGTGGTGCGTCAGTAATAATCGTTCGTGGGAAACAAAGTGCTTTGTGTAGGTAAATACCAAACCTGCTTCGATTCATTTTTGTAATGGAGTTACTCGTTTCAGCCCTGATGTACGGCATATAAAAAAAGTTTGTGAACCCCTAATTTTTTGAGATTTGCATGTGTTTTTTTAACATCCCATTCCGCATTTAGTCTCCATTTTCCGTTACAGTATCCTCCACTCTTCTGGGAAGAAGTTCCACTAGATTTTGGAGTGTGCGTGTGGAGATTTGTGAGATTTTATTTAGCCACATGGGTGTTAGTAAGTCAGGTTCTAATGTAGGTGAGGTGAGAAGCCCTCGGGTGCAGTCAGCGTTCACATTCTTCCAAGCAGCAGATCTTCACTCCAACCCATGTAAAAAAATATCTTCACGGAGCCAGGTACCATCATGTTGGAACAGGTCCGGGTCTCATAGTTCAAGTGAAAGGAAAGTTTTGTGCTTCCACATCCGAAGACGTCCCTCATAATTGCGTGCCTTCAACTTTGTGGTAACAGTGAACAACCATATAAGACTGTGTATTTTAAGGTCTGAAGGACTGTTTTGAATAATCTTTTGATACCTGATACAGATCTGATTTGTCTTTTTTGCTTGAATAATTCACAGTGTTAAGGAGACAGATGCTGTAAAAACCATAAGCTAATAATGTTTTATAGATTGCATGATTTTACTTGAATTTTTGGTTCAAAATGGAGAGAATTGAAGAAAACAATGTGGAAAAATATTAAAATCAGTAGGTCTGATGGGTAGAGATATGCTCTTACTGTCGTGTAGCTTAAAATGACACCGATATCGACCTTTGTATGTTGAAAAGTCTTTTTGGACTGTAACTTTTACAACACTGCTAGAAAACGATTTTACTCAGTAGCATGTTTATGAGGGATCTTTTATAATGTATCACCTGAATGTGCTTTTAAGTTTTTGTCTCATGTGAAAATTTAATTTTTTATATAGTCATCTAAATGTAACGGATTTGACGATTACCCCGTGTCTGTCACGTTTAAAGCCGTCAAGCTAACGTGACGTTAAAGCTTCATAAACAAACAAACAAACAAATGTTGAAAACGTAAAAAAAAAAAAAAAAGGCTTTTGTTAGCAACACCTGAGCAATAAGCGACGTATGTTTGGCTCCTCGAAGCAGTGAACTGTGCACCAAATAGATTGAAAAAGCCATTAGGTTTGCCTGTTGACTGCTGAGGCTGTGGGCAACCATGTTGGTTTGAACTCAGGCTTGAGGAACACTGAGTTACTGAGTTCTTCTTTGTGTGTGGATATGGGAAGTTACGGGTTTTAGTCGAACACAGCGTGACGCAATGGAAAATGAGGGAGAATTGCGTTCCACATATTCTAAATACCAGAACACCTCTTTTTCCTTTACGGATTTGATGTGTGTTTTGTCTATTAAAAAAAAAAAAGATATTTTTTTTATTTTTAGCCAAACTAAACCGAACCATGTGTGCACTCAGGCTTCTGCTCTCATTAAGCCGAAAGGAAAGACAGCACAAACTGCGGTGACTAACGAAAACCAAGCAACGCTCCTATATTTAGTCGGTCGAACTCTTTGGCAGAACTCGAAGGACTGAATTTGCTCAAAAATGTCTTTGAAGGCCGTTTTGAGGAGGTAGACGTGTTTACTCTCCCCCTACGTCGCGCTTACTAATGTCGCTAGTACGATAATTGCTCTGTTCATTCTGACGGGAATTCCTGGAACAGATCGAAAGCTGAAAGATCAACACATCACCTGATGAAAGAAGCATCATTACAGGACTGCCTCCATTTATTTTTTTGCCTTTTATTTATGTTTTTTGTCGTTTTTGTCATTAGTAACGTGAGTGAAGTTCATCTTTACCGCACCTGCTGGTCCTCCCTGTAACCCATTATGATTTTCTGCATAGCAACCCATCTGCTGTAGAGCAGCCTGTAACCTTTGATTGCCTTTTCCTGGTCTGAAGCTGGAGTGATGATTTGAACCGGTCACCTCAAGGGTTTGGTGAGCATCAGCAAACATTTTTATCAGGAAGTCTGAGTGAACCTTGTGCCATATAGCGTCTGTACGTTACCATATGTAGCATGAACCAGTCTCTGTAGACTAAACACTAAGAAAGAAAAATATTTCGACGTATTAGCTGTGACAGGAAAAATGGAGATTTGTTGCAGACGACCGCGTCGACACGAATATGTTCACGCTTATACAAAAGGCCAGGAAAACAATCAGCAGGGTTGTTTCTGTTCGAGGACGACTGAACGGCCGATTGTGCGGCAAATTCGGCTTGTTATTAACTAAGCCGATCGGAGTTCTCTTTCTGGCCGAGGAGCTCGTACTCTGATACGACATGGAGGATCGACCGGAAAACGGCTAAAGCCTCTGATTTTAGCCAACGCTGTGGACAAAAACTAAAGCTGATCGACGGTCAAAACCCCCAACGACATTCCCAGACAGCTGATTGTTATCTCTGATTGTTAGCTCTTAAATGTTGAGTAACATTTAGAACTGTACTGTTAGTTTAGGCTAGACTCGGGTCTACAGGTAGACTCGGGTACCAAAACCCGCTAACAAGTGCACTGACTAAGTAACTATGGACAATCAACTGTCCTTCTAATCACATGTTGCTAATGTGGCTCGTTCTTGTCGATTTCTTCTCTACAACATCCCAAGGATTCGACCATTTTTGTCCACACATGCATCCAGGTGCTCGTTCAGTCTCTTGTCATTTTAAGACTGGACTACTGCGGCTCTCTGCTGGCTTCCAGTAGCTGCACGTATCCGATTCAAAACACTGATGCTTGCCTACAGGGCCAAAAATGTACCAGCACCATCTTACCTCAGAGACCTCATCACACCTCGCACTGCACCACACTGTCTGAGATCCTCCAGCACTGCTCCACTAGTACCACCTTCTCTCAGAATGAGAGATAAGTACACTTCAAGGCTCTGCATTTAACCATATGAAGTTTGACCAAACAACGTTTCTCCAAACACTGAGCTGAAATACGTTGCTGTGCCTCCTGTAAAACTCACTGAAGATGTTCTTAACTAGCTGGGAGATTTCTTTCCTGTTATCGAGTTCATCCCAGAGAAGTTCGATAGGAACTAGGAACAATAGGATTTAGTTGCAGTGACTGGGCAGAACGTTTCATGATAGACATCACTCCAGACGACTGTCTGCTCTCTAAATAACACTTACAGAGTTTTAACGTATTCATCGCTTCGGCTCATCGTCCCGACGAACGGTGAAGTCCCTGTCAATGAGCCACAATCCAGACGCAATTGAATGGTGTTGAAGTATGGAATGGTTGCCATGTTGGTTCAGGAATCCTTTCACTTTCCGGAATAAGGCTCTAAAACATTTTTCCTTGTTCTAAAACAACCTCAAACCGTTAGGCTTCATCTTCTATGTTGGACTGTGTGGGTGTGGCCTGCTAACAGCTGTTCTTCTGTTCGAGCAAGAAATATCTCATTTGTATTCATCTGTCTACAAAACTTTCTTCCACTCATTCACTGTTCAGTTCTTGTGTGTTTTTGCCTTTTATCGAGTTTGTTGCATAGAAAAAAACATGCACGTGTCTCAAAAAAATATAAAAGATAAAATCATTTTTTTGTTTTGATTGTCGAATCGTACATGACCAGTGGTGGACAGTCAGGAAGTAAATGTAATTCGTTGCTCGGTTATGAACTTGTTTTGATTGGCGCTTAGTGTATCTACTGATCACCAACATACAGTTCAGCATCAGTTCAACAGCAAGCAGAACATTTAGAGAGGAACAAATAATGGCGAAACCTCTGATTCGAACTCACCACAACACTTGCAAACTTATTTGCCCTATTTCTCTGAAGTAGTTTTTGGGTTCATGATAATCTAAATAGATATTAATCAGTGTTTAATATCATTCGATTAATAGATCAGTGTGCTGAAAGTGAGAGTCTTTTTACATAAACTGAGTTGATTAAGTAAAGAGTCTTGTGATAAAAAATATAACAGGAACATTATAAAAAAACAGAAGCACATTTTGTAGAATTTTGTCCTCCATTTCTGCCGCTAAACATAGCGAAACATCATTCCGTTTTCTTTGTAGGAAATCAATCTGGAGTGTGTACAAACTGACATTAGTTTTTAACAAGGCCGTTGAAAAACACGTAGAGCAGCCGAAACACCTGCTGCTGTTGTCAACCATCTTGGCTGGATTGGTCACATGACTAAAATGCGTCATCGTATTCGAAAGCCTCCGTGGCATTTTCAGATTTGTCACCTTTGGAGAGCGTTTTCTATAAACGGCGTCTCAGTGTGGATGGAAGATCAAAACATAGAGAAAAAAAATTTCAAACGATATCAGTGTGGACATGGCCTTAGAAACCTGTGAAAACTCGTGATATCGACTCAAGACAGTGGCAGGTTGGAATCTGTAAGTTTTGCTGACCTCAACGTGTATATTTTTAGGCTACGTCTACACTTGGGCCGAAACGACTCCTCGAATAACTCGAATGCAAAAAAAAAATCATCGAGCGAAGTCATTTATTCCATTTAAATATACACAGAGCATCATGTTTCCCCGAGGACCATTATTACTGACGCACCACCCGCTGAATTCTGAAACGCTCTGGACCGGGGACAAAATAGCGAGGCGCAAATGTTTTTCTCGCAATTACGACCTAATTTCTTTAAATTCCAAATTAATTTCTCGCAATTCCGAGTTTTGTTTTTTCTCGCAATTTTAGAGACGTCAGGCAGCGCCCCTGGAGAGAACTCTGTCTAACAATCAGCTCTGGAGGAGACGGAACAAGACAGATCTAGGGTCATCAACAGCTCCAAACTTCATGGTTACCAGTGGATGCACATTAAATGTTGGATGTTTACGAGAAATAAAGTCGGAATTGCGAGAAATAAAGTCGGATTTAGAAAAACCTTTTATTTTTTCTGTGGTGGAAACGGGTTTTTTCAATAGGATTCAGGCCAAGAAAACGACGAGAGGTTCCAAAGTTTGGGGGCATTTCAAACTAAAACATAAAGAAAACACTGTACCGCATTTATAGTAATCTAAAATAAATTTTTTTTATTTTTATTGATGATTTTTACATTTTGATGTAATATGGCAATTAAATGCACTAAATGGGTTTCGTTTCCACAGATATTCTTGTATACAATTTTAGCAATAATAATCTAAATATTTCTAAAAAGGAAACCGATTTCTTGTTCATTTAAGGAGACCTGTCTTATTTTCTCTTGTATATTTAGTGTCGTTCTTTAATAAAGAAAAAGTACTTTCTTAAAAACCCTCTTCAAAAAAAAAACGATTATTTGATTAATCGAAGGAATAATCGTTAGAGCATTCGATTACTAAACTAATCGATAGCTACAGTCCTAGTCTACAGTAATCCAGATACATTCCAAATCAGCATTTTTGTCTAAAAACACTTTCGTTTAACATTAACGGCATTTGGCAGATGCTGTAATCGAGAGCGACCTAAAATGTATTTAATTCATACAACTGAGCATCTATAGGATTAAGGGACTTGCTCAGGGGCCCAGGAGTGGCAGCTTGGTGTGGCTGGGATTAAAACTCATGACCTTCAAATCTGAAATCCAATGCTTTAACCACTAAGCTACGACCTCAAAAGCGTTTTCAGTTGTTTTGCAAAAGTTGCTCGTCCACATCTGTGACATTTCCACCTGCCGCTTATTAACCTTCCGGCTCCTTGAAACAAGACTAAAAACACGGCATTGTTGTGCGGACATGGCCTTAGTGGTGTTTCATGTTTTTTCCTAAGAGTGTATAATAAAACATCATGATAACACTGTAATTTAGTATAAAAGAACGAGGCGAAAGATAAAAGTCGGAAAGCGAGAGGCATTAAAGAGAACAACCTCTGATAAACAGTCGTTTGAAAAGGACTCTCGTTACTCAAGCAGTCACAGTTCCGACAATTCGGGACGTTGCAACATCTGCGATTACACGGATTACAACATGGTTATTGAGTAGCAGTGATGGAGTAATTGCCAACTAAGCATCAAAGCTCAGATTTACTGAAGTGCATAGCCAAGCACTGGTTCTTTACTGGTGATCATTGTGTCCTTGTTACTGGATGGTTGTGAGTTCAGAAAACCTTAGTCTTATTCTTATGCCATTTGGCACACACCCTAATTTAGAGTGACTTGAGGGTTAAGTGCCTTGTTCAAGGGCCCAGAAGTGGCAGCTTAGGTTTGTCTGGGATTTGAACTCATGACCTTCCAATACAATGTCCAATGCCTTAACCACTGAGTTGCCATCTCCATTTGGCACGTCCCCTTATCCAGTACCACCTGTATTTATTCCATTTATGTTGAACAGTTCAGAGATAAGTGCCTTGTTCAAGAGCCCAAAAGTGGCAGCTTGGTATTTCTAGGATTTGAACTCATGCCTTTCTACTCCAATGTCCAATGCCTTACCCATTGACCTACCACCCTTCTTATCTAGTACCATATATAGTTATCCAATTTAAATTGAGCGATTGAGAGCTAAGAGCCTTGCTCAAGGGCCCAGAAGAGGCAGCTTGGCAACTTAAAACCACCATTGGCTTCAGCAGTAAGCTGCCACTTTTGAACCGCTTGGCTCGGTGCTTGGATTTGACTCCACCTTACTCGTAAGTCACTCCCGTAAAGCCTCTGCCAAACGACTGCATATGACATGAATCCCTTTTTTTTTTTCAGGACGAATTCCATAATGGTGCATTAAAGTCCTACACGGTTCCTCTCAGACAGTGAGGACTGGAATAAATCGGACATGCTGCTTATGTTTGTGGTCTGTGGTCGGCCCCAGAGAGAAGAAAGTATGCAGCTGAAGGAAAGAAAAGAACAGGAATCAAAGGAAGGAGTGCGAGGAAGTAATGTGATGAATGTATTAGGAAGAAGAAAAAAAACGAAGGGTTTATATAAATCACATCACTAATGAGATGCTTGTGTGTTTACAGATCTTCCCTCACAGACAAGACACACTGTGCTCATTGTAGGGCTGTAGCGATTCTTCGAGTAACTCGATTACAAACATTCACCGGCAAATGATTGGATTGTTCTATTATTTGAATCGATAGAATAATCGTTAGAATACTCAATTCTAGTTCATTGCTTACGTTGTTACTGTTGAGGTAAACTCTGGGAGTCTGCTGTTTGGGGCAGATGGAGAGATTTCTGAATAGCCGTCTATACTAGTAGAAGTCTGGATGACTTAAATCTGTGACTTGTTGTGTGTGTGTGTGTGTGTCCATTTGGGTGGTCGTGTTTTTTGCTATGATGTTTCTTTAGTGCCTCAGTGGGGACCTGGAAGTGGTGAAGCACACATCTCTCTTCATAAGAACTGCAAATATTGACAGTACCTGTTCGATTGATATTTTTTGGAAATTTAAATGTCTGCTGTTAACAGTCCAGATTGCAGAAAAACTCCTACTAGCATACTAGCGGCTCAGGGTGGAGCTAACCTGAGGTAATCTGACGATTATTTTTATTTTAATAAATATATATATATATATGTGTGGGGGATTTCTCCTCTGAACAAATTCACTCATGCTGGGTTGTTTCTGTAAAAAAAAGAAACAAAAAAGCATTTGAGTATGCAAGGTGAAGCAATTTGTGTAAATTAATTTTTTTTTTTTTTTATGATAATTGCAGATGGCCAGTTGCCAACCATGCTTAAAAATTTAATTAATATAAGATACAAGACAACACTTTTCTGGCAATTTTTGTATGAAAAAAAAAATTACACACATTTTGTTCAGTTGTGAAGATTTAAACATCTAGAATATATAAGGATTTACATTTTTTTATAATAATTCAATATGTGCTTCGTAAATATACGGACATTGTTAACAAGCGTTTGAACGTAGTAAAGCCACACGTTTGAAAAGAGAATGGAGAAACGCAGCAAGCTAACAGGCCTGATTAAAGGAAAAATAGACCACAACAGTGACTAATTTACTGCTGCTGTTATTTGCTGCTTAAAGGTTTAGTGTTTGTTTTAATCGAATCCATCACTGTCACGAGCGAGCTGATCGTGCCACCCCGATGCTTCAGAGTTACAAGAGAATAGATCCAGTGCAACTGTCCCGAAGTTAGCAAACAAACAGTTTTTCTAAACAAAAAAACAGTTAGCAAAAACTTTACACAGTAGCACTTTATTAAAATACACCATTTTCACATGATGAGAAGTTTTTGCTCATTGTGCTGATGTTTCGTCTTCATCCGTGACTTTGGACGCACACGTTTTCCTGCTGCCGGTTGACCCTCTACTCTCGGCCATTTTGCAAGCGGCCACGTTGTCTTCTCGTCATGTTAACCTGAAACTTGAGCAGCCCAACTAATCGATAATGGCATTAATTGACATCAAATTTAATTATCAATTATTGGCGATTTTATCGATTAGTTGTTGCAGCCCTACAGTTTACCAAATCTCATCAGAGATTATCATTATGCCATTTAACAGAAAATAGATATGTTTTGCTTTTACACAATGAACACAATGGGTTAATGACAATAGGTGGTCCGATTAATCGGTTTTGCGGATTAATTGTCACCGATAGTTGATTGTTGGAACTATCAGTATGGAGCAAAAATTCTTACCATAGTTTTTTATTTTTGTGCTAAAGTCCAGTAGTATTTTACCTGGACTGATAAATGAATAAAATGAAATAAATTGAGAATGAAAATGAGTGAGAGAGAGAATGTTGGGTGGTGTGGAGATGGTAAAGCAGGAAGTGGATAGGATTAGTAAGAAGGAAGTGAGAGCAGCGATTAAGAGGATGAAAAGTGGAAAGTCGGTTGGACCAGATGACATACCGTTAGAAGCATGGAGATGTTTAGGAGAGATGCAGTGGAGTTTTTAACCAGATTGTTTAACAGGATGTTGGAAGGTGAGAAGACGCCTGAGGAATGAAGAAGGAGTGTGCTGGTACCGATCTTTAAGAATAAGGGAGATGTACAGACCTGCAGTAACTACAGGGGAATTAAGTTAATCAGTCACACAATGAAGTTATGGGTAAGAATAGTGGAAGCCAGACTAATGGAAGAGGTGACCATCTGTGAGCAACAGTATGGTTTTATGCCGAGGAAGAGCACCACAGACGCATTATTTGCTTGTTGATGGAGAAGTATAGAGAAGGTCAGAAGGAGTTGCATTGTGTGTTTGTGGATTTAGAGAAAGCGTACAACAGGGTGGAGAGAGAGGAGTTGTGGTATTGTATGAGGAAGTCAGGTGTGTCAGAGAAGTATGTGAGGGTGGTGCAGGACATGTATGAGGACAGTGTGACAGCAGTGAAGTGTGCAGTAGGAATGACAGACTGGTTCAAAGTGAAGGTTGGACTGCATCAAAGATCAGCTCTGAGCCCTTTCTTGTTTGCAGTGGTGATGGACAGGTTGACGGACAAGGTCAGACAGGAGTCTTTCTGGACTATGAAGCTTGCCGATATTATTGTGATTTGTGGTGAGAGTAGTGAGTCGGTTGAGAAGAGCCTGGAGAGGTGGAGGTACGTGCTAGAGAGAAGAGGAATGAAAGTTATTAGGAGTAAGACAGAGTACACGTGTGTGAATGAGAGGGAGGGCAGTGGAGTGGTGCGGTTGCAGGGAGAAGAGGTGGAGACGATGGATGAGTTTAGGTACCTGGGGTCAACAGTGCAAATTAATGGAGAGTGTGTTAGAGAAGTGAAGAAAAGAGTGCAGGCAGGATGGAGTGGGTGGAGAAGAGTGATAGCAGGAGTGATTTGTGATGAGAGAGTATCCGTGAGAGTGAAAGGGAAAGTTTATAGGACTGTGGTGAGACCTGAGATGTTGTATGGTTTAGAGACAGTGGCATTGAGTAAAAGACAGGAGGTGGAGCTGGAGATAGCAGAGCTGAAGATGCTGAGATTGTCATTGGGAGTGACGACGATGGACAGGATGAGAAACGAGTTTATTAGTGTAACAGTGCATGTAGGGCATTTTGGGGACAAGGTGAGTCCTAGTTGAGATGGTTTGGACATGTTCGGAGAAGGGACATGGTGTACATCGGTAGAAGACTGCTGAGAAAGGAGGAAAAGAGGAAGATGAAGAAGGAGGTTTATGGATGTGGTGAGGGAAGACATGCAGGTAGTTGGTTTAAAACAAAGTAGTATGGAGCTTGGTAATGCTGGGATTTGAACTCTCAGATTACTTGGACGGAGCTAACCTTCCGATCAGAAGTCCACCATCTTAATCGTAGGGCTACAATTTACCATCATCCGAGAATCGAAGGAACTATCAGAAATCAGTTTGCGGCAGATGGAATTAACAGTAAACTGTTAAACTGTACAATGACTTTTGATATATGGTTAGATGATAGAACTCCAGTAACAGGCATCTCCAGGAATTGCATCTGGATTTTGCCCTTTATATTCCTAATGATGGTGTGTCCTGCTTTCATGCGCAAAGTTTAATGTGCATGGCGCTCAGTTTGTGAGAGTGATTTACAGCTTTACCGAACGCTAACAGCGTCTGCGAATGGCAAATATTTCCCTGCATATTTTTCTCCGGGTGGATGAATAGTACCACGCTTTAATCCGTGCCAGCAAAACTCAGGTTTCCATTAAATTCCAGTCCAGATGCTGCTTAGCCTGACACACACATCTGTGTGTACACTTTCTCACGACGACCCTATACTCTGGAAAAGCTAAAGCAGCTATGGAAAACCGAACACATGCACATAAAAAGTGGACCATATGACTGGGATGTCCCTTTGGGTTCACGTATCTCCAAGTAAGAATTTCACAAGGCAACACAACAGATGTGCACGATTTGCACGGGCCGGGTTCCTTGGAAGTTCCCGGAGACTTAACTTGCTGACTCATACGTCTTACAATGGACGAGACTTCGGCCAAGATTCGGGCCTCAGTTTGGCTTAATTGCTGTCCGTCTGAGAATCCAGACCCGTGGGTACGTTCGATTAATAATCTCTGGTCTCTGGTCAGGAAAAGATATTTGTGAGCTATTTATTCAAATTTTATGATTGTGATTACTCTCCAGGCTCCAGGTTGTAGGTTTTTTTGCTTGAATCTTTGGCTTGCCTGTGCACTAACTGTTATGGTCCTGTGAAGTTTTTGTCCGAATTGTGCTGTTACTGTATCACTGTGTTAATCGACCACAATAGGGGTCAATGCATCAAAACTATCTTCTGCTAAGACTAGTAATTTTGTGGTGGACACTCAGTAATTATGGCTCTGGGGTTCCTGATTAGAAGGTTAAGAGGTTCCACTGCTAATATGCCATTAATGAAAAATAAAAGAAAAAAACAATGGCATGCAATGCTTGGAGACTTAACGTAAGACTCCAAGCATTTAATGATTTTTCAGTTGTCATTACTGGTTTATGAAGTACATTGGCAGCTGTGAACCGTTATATTTTTTTTTTACCTTATACCATGTGAATGTTTGAGCTTAGCCCTCTCTATAAACACTGCATGTTTCTACTCTCAGGCTGTTAATGGGTGGCGTCAAAAGTCCGAGTGTGTGAAGACTTCACCTCCGAGTTCAGAAGAGGACGCACACACATCCACACACAGGCTGCCAAAATGAGTAAGTTCCCTTTACTTGGAAAACATACCTGAGGTAAACCATCTAGTTAATGTTCTGCTGTAGCTTATTGAATGTGCAGGTATGTGACCTGAAGGAATTCTGAGTAAAAAGAAAACAGAGAAAGAAGGTGAATAAGTGCAGGACACTTAATGCTGGCTTTGCAAAGCCCTGAAGCGCTGAAAGAGCTTCACACACACACACACACACACACACACACACCACA
>MU535751.1:3227045-3279545 GCA_024362625.1 Silurus asotus | reverse complement strand
CATCACTAGCTGCTGCACAATGGCCTGCTGGCATCCGGCCAATCAGATTGTGAGACACTATTAGCCGACCGAGCGGCTCTGGTTTTGTGTGTGTGTGTGTGTGTAAGAGAAGGGGGAAGGGTTCCTTTCAGCTTGTCAGGCGTGCAGAGAAACAGGACTTCTTCGAGCTTTCGCATCTGGAGGAGTTTTTGTTTATGTCTGCCTTCAGTCTAATGAATCCGAGACTCTGGCAGCGGAGTTGCACTCTGATCTCTCGTCCCAGCAGATTTTCTTCAACAACACAGCGGGTATTTTCACGCTGATGTAGACAGCTGTTACACTAAAACGCAGGATTATTACATCATGCGCTTTTGGCTAACATTTAAAACATGGCCTTCGAAGGTCAATACACTGTGTTCGTACAAAAAGTGCCTTTTGTGTCAAGAGCCCACGGGATCGCTCTCTGGGACGATAATGGAAACAGCGGCGGCGGCTCACGGCAAACACACGTTCCAACCAGAGACTTAAGAAAGCAGCGATACTTTGGCAGGACAAACACGTGCACTCGTCGGTAATGGGAGCGATCCCGATTACGAATTGAGTAAACCACTTAGTATTATTTATCAATCATGGATATTTGTGTTGGCTCCCTGCAGGCTTTCAGTATTTGAATTGTCACAATGTGAAAAGCACAGTTAGGTGTCCATGCGTTCATGATACCTGGCTCAGTCCTTATAATGGTAGTGAGCTATTTAACAAGTGCATCAGCCTCCACATAAAGTATACAGATACATATACATATAGAGAGTGTAGACAGAGACAGTGGCATTGAGTAAAAAACAGGAGGTGGAACTAAAGGTAGCAGAGCTGAAGATGCTGAGATTTTCATTGAGAGTGTCGAGGATGGACAGGATTGTAGGACATTTTAGAGACAAGGTGAGAGAGAAGATGTTTTGGACATGTGCAAAGGACGGACATAGGGTACATAGGAAGAAGAATGCTGAGGATGGAGCTGCCAGAATGGAGGAAAAGAGGAAGGCCAAGGAGGAGGTTTTTGGATGTGTTGAGGTAAAACATGCCGGTAGTTGGTTTGAAAGATGTAGAGGACGGGGGGGTATGGAGACAGTTGATCCGCTGTGGTGACCTCTAATGGGAGCGAAATAACATGCCAAAATAACTGGCATCAAAAGTGAGTCCACCCTCATGTAAAAATGTTTGTCCAAAGTCTGAATATTTTGTGTGAGCACCATTGTTATGTTTTACTGCTTTAATCCTCCTGGGCAGAAATTCACCAGATTGTTGCTGGGATCCTCTTCCACTCCTTTATTATGACATCACGGAGATGCTGGATGTTAGACACATGAAGATTCTCCACCTTCTGCTTGAGGCTCCACAGGTGTTCAGTAGGGTTCAGGTCTGGAGAAATACTTGGCCACTCCATCACGTCGCCTTTAGCTTTCTCAGCAAGGCAGTGGTCATCTTGGCGGTGTGTTTGAATTTGTTATCATGTTGGAAAACTGCTGTTCGGCACAGTTTCTAAAGAGAGGGCATCATGTTCTGCTTTAGAATGTCACAGTACATGTTGGAATCCATCTCAATGAATTGCAACTTCACAGTACTAGCAGCACTCATGCAGCCCCAGACCATGATGCTGCCACCACCATGCTTGACTGTAGGCAAGACACCATTTTCTTGGTTCTCCTCACCAAACATGCTGAACACCATCTGAGCCAAACAAGTTTATATTAGTCTCATCAGACCACAGGACATGGTTCCAGTAATTCATGCTCTTGAACAGGTTGTTCTTCAGCAAACTGTTTTGGGGTTTTCTTGTGAACAGCTTAAGAAGAGGCTCCTTCTCATGCATCTGGGACTCTTTGATGGACCCCTGCGAGGTCTGTTCTGAGTGGAACTTCTCTTGGAAAACCTCTGTATGACCCTGACCACTGTACTGTGACACAGTTTTAAGTGTCAAACTCAAGGGCCACGGACCACATCTAGCCCAAAGTACAATTATATCCGGCCCGCAAGATGATTTTATACAGATCTATTATTATTGTTATTAATGTCCCGGCGATATGAAGCGCTGATAACACAAACTACAGATCCCATAATGCAGCGCTTCAGCTGCATTACCGAACACTAGACTACCTGACAACATTCGAGCGTCAATCAAGTGGAGCTTTTGTTGATGTTTTTAACCCTATTGTAAAGTTATTGTGAAGCCCCTCACAGTGGCGAAAAGAAAAGCAGATTCTGAAAACAGAGCCTTTTAAAACCGATGGGATTCTGTGTAGATGTTTACTGACACTGCCGGTAAACACGTGTGTCTTATTTATGGAGCGAATGTGGCTGAAATTAAGGAATTGAATCTAAGACGGAACTACGAGACAAAACATCAGGAGAAGCTGAAAAAGCTGAATACAGAAAGTAGAAGAGTTACAGAAGAATCTCACATTTCAGCAGACGTTTTTCACCAGAGCAAAATCACAACGTGAAACTGCTGTGAAAGCAAGTTTTATTGTGGCAGAGGAGAAATTAGAGGCAAATCAGCCGGTTATTTACTGAGGGAGTTTCTTAAGAGCCGCATGATGAAGATGTGAGACGTCTTGTGTTTGACAGGAGATATTTTTATCGAGAGCAAAATATTTAAAGTTATTTAAAGTTTATATTTTCTTAATGGCACAAGACTGTTTTGATTCGTTATTTTAACGTTTACTTAAAAGCACAATTTCTTTTTATTTTTTCAGGGTTTTTTTCGCAGCATGTTCATATTTCAACTTGTATAATTTCAACAGAAGTGCAATTGAGTTTGACACCCCTGCTCTAACAGCGGAACTTGTGTAAGATGGAGAACAGGAGAGAAGAAGTTACAGACTGCCTCACAGCCACAGTTAAACATTGAGGTGGAAGCTTATTGGTTTGAGGTTGTTTTGGAGCAGGGAAGGTTTGAGACTTATACCGGGTGAAAGGAACCAACATGGCAACCATTCCATACTCGTCGCTACTCATGAGTCGGAGCAACGAATACGTCCGAACTCTGTAAGTGTTATTTAGAGAGCAGACAGTCGTCTGGAGTGATGTCTATCATGGAACGTCCCGCCCAGTCACCTCACCTACATCCTATTGAACTGCTCTGGGATGAACTCGATCACAAGCAAGAAATCTTCCAACTAGTAAAGAACATCTTTTGAAAGTTTTATAAGATGCAAAACAAAATATTTTATCTGAATTATTTGGAGAAACAAGCTGTCAGAATCCAGAGAGTGTGTTAAGCTGGTATTTAAGCTAAGGGAGGATTTTGCAATGAAGATAACGTGGAAGGTCTGGACATTTATATATTTATACAATCGCTCTTACAAACAATACAATAAGCAAAACTGCCTTTATTTTTTACCCTTTCAAGCAACATTATGCCTTACTGTGACCTGAGGTAGAGGTTGACTGATAGTGAATAGACAGTCGATATGTAATTAATAAATAATAAATATAATATACTGTCTCGCGTGTAAAAACAAACAGCACGCGGCGTCAGCGATGCGCCTCTAGTGGCCACTGTCGTAATGTCGGAAGCCGGAAAAACTACCGGGATGGATTTTTGTTGAAAGCTGATAGTTCCATCAATCGACTATCAGAGCCGATTAATAGGCAAAACTGATTAAATGGTCGACCTCTAGTCTGAGGTAAAGTTAATTTTGTAGTATCTCTTTGTTTTTTTGAGCTCTACAGCATTAACAAACTGCAATCGTACACTAAAAGCACTATACTGATATACCATCGTATCGCTCACTGCTCGTATCACATTGACAGATTTTTCTTTTGTGTTTACTTCAGCACGCTTTCTGATAAGCATCCATTATTAGTATTCATATATCCTTGCTTGTAACCGTAGCTACGCTGCTAGCAAGCCAATAAAATTTCGCCGCCCACTTTTAGGTTCTCAGAACACAGGGCGGAGCTCTCCTCCTCCTGGCTACGTTCCGGAGCGACAGCAGCGAATCGCACGCCAGGGATCCTACACCAGCATTAACAGTGAGGGAGAGTTCATACCTGAGACAAGCGACCAGTGTGTAAGTGCGCTGGTCACACACACACTCACACACACACACACACACACACACACACACACACATATATTCAATCATATAAATATATATACATTTCAGTTTCCCTAAAACCTATCATTTTTTTATTATTATTATTATTATTATTATTATTATTATTATTATTATTATTATTATTATTATTATTATTATTATTATGATAGGTGATGGATCCTTGGAGCAGTGCGGAAAACTCCATATCCGGAAGCTGCCAATCTCTCGACAGCAACTCAGAAAGGTTCGAATCCCCTCTAAAATATTATACACACCACCTGGGCTTCCATCGTGCATTTAATCGATTCTAAACAGAAAACGTGAAATGGAAATGCTGTTATAATTGATAAAACTTGTTGTTGTTGTTGTTGTTATTTATCTTTTTTTTCCCCTTCCTCCCATAGCCCTTCACTTCGGAAGTCTCGCATGCACAGAGCCAGAAGTTACCCTGATAACAGACAGGATTGTGCAGGTTTGTCTGAAGAAAAATGCCACGGCTTCCTTTAAAAGGAAGTTTCTTTTAACGTAACAGATTCTTGTAAGCCTCAGAATTAGCTCCGCCCCTTTCGTTATCCATACAGTTCTTTTCAGGTAATATAGATAACCTAAGACTCGGATGCGAATCTGAATCAGAATCAGAATCGGTTTGCATACAATTTTTTTTTGCTTTTGGAGGAAATTTTGTTGGCAAACGCGGTGTTTGGAAATCCGATGTAGAACAAGAGGATCTTTATATTGTATTTATACAAAAATCAATCAATCTGAATCTGAAGAGTATTTCTGTTTGAGCGTTTTAAATTAGCGAACGCAATCCGACGTAACCTTTGTTTGCGACGTCTCAGACAGGGAGAATCACGTGTATGACAAGATTATAGCTAAAGGAGGGACGTACCCGCGGAGGTACCCGGTCTCTCCGCATCACAAAGACCTCAGTGAGGGTGAGTTGTGGATAAAAAACAAAACACACACACAATAAAAAAAGGACCATGTGGTATGTGGGATTTGTTTTTGTTTCAACATGTTTTTTTTGTTCGTCTCACGTCAGGTCGGCGCACGTTTCCACGGATACGGCGTCCCCAGGGGAACCTGTTCACACTGGTGCCGTCACGCCGCTCGTTTAACGGCAGCGAGGAGAGTCTCGGAAGCTGGCAGCTGATGGATGCGCACTCTCGGCTCCGCCCCAAAGACCGCCCACTTCCTCACAAGTGTAAGGAGTTGCCCGTACGATTCATCGCGATAGGCTATTTGATCAAACGGAGGTAGCTGTCATCGCTATGGTTACAGTGCGCACACGCGTGATTGTAATGGAATATTGGATTGAGTGTGTGTGTGTGTGTGTGTGTGTGTGATGTTTATATAAAAATGAATAATATCATGTTAATAGTTCAGCGTAGAGTAACAATTTAGAAATTGTATGAATAGCATGTGTGTGTGTGTGTTTGTGTGTGTGTGTGTGTGTGTGTGTGTGTGTGTGTATGTTTCAGCACCCACAGCTCCGCTGACCTGGAGGAGAGGGAAACTCCTGGGTCAAGGTGCATTCGGCCATGTTTATCTCTGCTATGACGTGGACACCGGACGGGAACTGGCAGCTAAACAGGTCCAGTTTGACCCAGCAAGCCCAGAAACCAGCAAGGTATACACACACACACACACACACACACACACACACACACACACACACACACACACACGCACAGTTTGTGCTAGTCTTAAGTACAGACTGCATTGTTTTTTGCCCCCTGTGAGGCCACTGTTCTGCCATTTTATGATCCATGAGGGGATCCGAGAGGAATTAAAGTGTGCTTTACACACACACACACACACACACACACACACACACACACACACAGAAACTTTGAACAAACTCACACTCTTGAACAACTAATAAGTGTTGAATGAGATCAAAATTCAACTTTGAAAAAATTAGCGTGTATGCGAGTGTGTGTGTGTGAGTGTGTGTGTGTGTGTGTGCGTGTGCGTGCGTGCGTGTGTGTGTGTGTGTGTGGTTGTGTGTGTGTTTCTTTTTCATTCTTTTGTTCTGTCTAGGTTTCTCTCTACATGCCAGGCTCCCACTCACTTTCCCCCCCACATTCTTAAATGTTTTCCTGTCTGCCACTGCAAAAACACACACTGTCACTTCCTGTATCTGTGTGTGTGTGTGTGTGTGTATGTGTGTGTATGTGTGTGTGTGTAAGACTGAGAGAGTGCATGTTTGAGAGGAGGGGTTAGTAATCGTGAAGGTCGATGTGTTCCAACGTTTATCTTAAAGCCGGGTCTAACACACACACACACACACACACACACACACACACACACACACACACACACACACACACACAAAGGTATATAAGGAGTTCATTGGCATACACTTGCTTTTGTATGATTTTCATTCTTTGTCTACACAAAGCCTTGTGCTTTGAGCTTACAAGACACTGAAAAGACACACACACACACACACACACACACATATATCAGGAGACCTTGAGGAAGCTTTCTGAGATCGATTTTTTCCCCCCAAAACACCCCCTTCCACCCCCTCAGGAGGTCAGCACTCTGGAGTGTGAGATCCAGCTGCTGAAAAACCTGCACCACGAGCGCATCGTGCAGTACTACGGCTGCCTGCGGGACCTCAGCGAGAAGACCCTGACCATCTTCATGGAGTATATGCCCGGGGTTGGTTCTGCCACTTTATACATTACTGTATTCCAGAGAGTTGCGTGAGATTTACGTTATTCCGACAGACGCTAGTCTCGATACTAATAATGCTTTTTCTATTTCCCAGGGCTCGGTGAAAGACCAGCTGAAGGCCTACGGGGCTCTAACGGAGAACGTGACTCGGAAGTACACCAGGCAGATCCTCGAGGGCATGTCCTACCTGCACAGCAACATGATCGTCCACAGGGACATTAAAGGTAGCCACAAATCTATTTATTTTTATAAATATTCCAATTGCCAGCGATGTGATGTAATGCTGCTTAATTAATGTATATATGGAACACAAAACTGTGTAATGGCGTATGCAGATTTGTACCACAGTGTGCCTGAATACTGGATTTACACCGTATTTTTTATATGGGCTGATTATTGATTATATGATGTATTTATTGTAATCAGGTGTACATCATGTAACTAATGTACTGTTGTGGATCAAATTTAGGTGCCAACATCTTGCGGGATTCTGCAGGGAACGTAAAACTCGGAGACTTCGGAGCCAGCAAGCGCCTGCAGACCATCTGCATGTCAGGCACGGGCATGCGCTCGGTCACCGGGACGCCGTATTGGATGAGTCCGGAGGTGATCAGCGGAGACGGTTACGGACGCAAAGCAGACGTGTGGTAAAGCCACACACACCTCTCACGGACATGATGTGATGATAGCAGATGGGACAAGCCTTAGACTAATATTAATAATTTACACCTTTATATCAATAATATTAATTTATTCCTTTAGACTAATTATAATTATAATTTACACCTTTAGACCAATAACTACTTCTGGTATTTAAATGTGACCCAGAATCATTTCAAATGCTAAAATAATTCATTCTAGATTGTTCTTCCTCAAATACATTTCTAGTGCATCTGAATGCACTCTAGAGGCATACAGTATCTCAGTATGGTATTTTCAGAGGACAGTAAATCATTTTTTCATTTCATGTCTATGGTATTGTCCTTTGAGAAGATACTAAAATGTTTGCTGAAATGTAAGGGGGTGCACTTACTTTTGTGTGAATACTGTAAATGCACCCTGCATGTATGTTTTTTTTTTTTTTTATATAAATATCCCATTCCTTTATTTTATTCCCTATTTCCTGTAACTTCCACTCTTCTGGGAACATGTTCTGGGATGAGTTTAAATCCCAGTCATGCCCAGCTGACATTCCTGAGGAAGGCCCTTAACCCTCAACTGCTCGGTTGTATGGATGAGATAAATGTAAGTCGCTCTGGATAAGAATGGAAATAAATTCCAGGCAACATATTTTGGACGTTTAATTCAAATATTTTTGTCTATCAGTAGGAAAGGTTTTTCATCACCAGCAGAAAGTCTGAAAATACTTGACCAATAAGGACCCAATAAACCATACCCGATGCCTACACGAATATCGTAGGTATTCCACAAGAGAAATGGGGATCACGCTGAAGCTGACGCATAGTGTTTGTAAAGCAGTTACGCAGATAAACAAACTGGCCATGGCCTGAGATCTGAAGTTTACCGACAGGAATGTTTAAGGAGTTAAAAATAAGATATTTAGCAACACAAATAAAATTCGGTTAAAAGGGAAATTCTGGGCACAGATCTATTTTTACTGCCAAGTATTAAACGCAGAAGTTTTCCACACACATCACTTAAAAAGGAGGAGTTTGCCCGATGTCGAGGGATTTCCTAGTGTTGTTCGATTGGACGCGGGATCATCAGGAGAGGGCTGTGATTGGTTGAGGAGGTCGCCAGTAGGATCGGAGCAGCAACCCGTAATGTTCTGAGCCCTCGAAGGCCTTCGAGTCATTTTAAAGAATCTCGAAAGAGTCTCTTTTCTTTCTCTTTTTCTCATACACACACATACATCCAAAAGAAACACTGCGCTATCAGCGTTCAGTGCTGCCGCCAGGAAAAACACTGTTTAATTGTCAACAGCTCTGCCAGGGGAAAGTTTCCACCAAAACATTCCTGCACAGCCTCTGCCCTGGAATAAGTCTCCATTTGACAGCTTGATGAATGTTTGTGCCAGCGTACTGCTTCACTGTAGTCGCAACAGCATATTATACACTATATTAGAGGTCGAATTATAGTGGACTAACTGATATCGATTGCTAAGTTGGATCGTATTTGCGGTGGAACAATCTATCAAATGATTCTTTATGGATACTGGATAAAAAAATACACAAACCTAACATTCTTTGTAAAATAGTGCTGAACTTTGTTACTTAATTTTTTTTATTTTTTTATTATAAAAATAATAATGTAAATGTGCTAAATGAAGTACAAATGAATGCACTAATTGATCAATATAATTAAATAATGCATTTTAATTAATTGATTAATTAATGCATTTTAAATAATACATAATAAAGCACTCTCTGTGCAGCGCACAGTTTCATGTGTATAAACAAACAGCATGCAGTGTAAGTAAATCGCCTCTAGAGGCTGCTCTCGTAGCAGCATAATCGGAACACATGACTTTTCCATGTGGTTCGTTTTTAAACTGCTAGCATCAAGACACACAATTGCATAAAATGACTTTGGACATGAAATTTTCCCTTCACTTGAACTAGGAGACTCAAACCTGTTCCACCATGATAATGCCCCTGTGCACAAAACCAGATCCATGAAGATCTGCTTTTCATGGGTTGGAATGAGGAAATCAGTCATTTCCACCAGCTTTGGAGATCCATATTAAACACTTTTGGGATGAATGTGAACGCTGACTGCACCCCAAGCCTCCTCACCTACATCAGAACCTGACTTTATTAACACCCTTGGGGCTGAATTAATCCCTCACAAAATCTTCACAAAATATAGGGGAAGAAGTTTCACTAGATTTTGTGGAGATTTTGTGAGCAATTAATTTTTTCCACTAAATTAAAAAAATACAAATTATATTAATTATATGAATAAATATTGGCGGAAAATAAAAGACACGCATTCAAACTGAAACAAAAAGAAACACTCCAAATAAATAAAAACTGTTACAGACAAAATGAATGAAACAGCACATGGTGTTAGTGATTCACCACTAGAGGCTGCTCTCGTACTGTGCAACCCGGAAAAACTATCGGTATGTATTTTTGGCTATCAGTGAATCGGTCGACCTCTACTATTTGTGTAATGGATAAAGAAACCATTGGCCTGACATTATTAAAGTCTGCTTGCTTATTTCAAGGTGGTATCATGGTGCGCTATCAGAGCAGGACCGTTTGTGTACTGCATTGTTCTGCTTGCTTCAAGCTCGTCGCTATGGAGTATGTCATAAATTTTTGGTCCTGACACAAAATAGATTTCTGCAAGCATCGATTTGGAGAAATGTTTTACAAATGCATCTAATCTTTATGTTTTCCATGTTAAGGAGTCTTGGCTGCACCGTGGTGGAGATGTTGACGGAAAAGCCCCCCTGGGCCGAATACGAAGCCATGGCGGCCATTTTTAAAATCGCCACCCAGCCCACGAACCCCATGCTGCCGTCGCACATCTCCGAGCAGACCAGAGACTTCATCCGGCGTGTCTTCGTCGAAGCCAAACACCGTCCAACCGCAGAGGAGCTGCTCAGACACCCGTTCTCGCAGATCTTCTGCGGAGCGAACTGCTGAAAGGAATTCCAATCCGGACCCGGAAGTTGTATTTTATGACATGCTGATCAATCAGTGATAGCAGCGACAAAGCAGACTGAAAGCACAACGCGCAGCTGGGCATCGTCAAGAGCGGTTACATTTACAGCTATCTTTTTTTTTTTTTTTACCCCATGAACGGTATTGCTGCACTGTTCAATGTGTACCAGCAGGGGGCAGCACAAGACTGAAAGTGCACTGTTACAGGGATTTAAATTCAGCAGTAGGGATAGGACATATTGTGCAGTCGCCGTCTTCCAAAAAAAAGAGAAGGTTAATCAGGTTTACTGAACCTCTGCTCAAAGGTTCTCAGGTTCCTCACTTAAGACTGCTGATGATTCAGAAAGCTGAACTAGATAACATGAAAGCTACATATTAGCCAGTCTATTTTCTGGACTATAAGATGCACTAGTTTGCAATCAGTAAATGTTATATATTTGATAATGTACTGTATTACACCTAAGCTGAATTTTAGCAAAAATATATACATAGTATATACATTTTATATATAAATATTATTTATAATATTGCTAAAAGATGTACAGCTGTGTGTGAAACATCTCCATACCAGCGTCAAGCTCACAGTACAGATAATCTATAAATAAAACAGCATCATATAGTAAAGCAATGCAGAATGTTTTCCCAAGACAGCTTATAGGTTGGCGTTGCGGTTCTAGTCCAGAAAATATGGTACCTGATATGAGTGTTAATATCGTAAACAAGGCTGCCAAATGAAGACGAGATTATCACCTAAAACACCAAAGCGAAAGATTAACAAATAACAAAGGTTGAAGTATTAATGTTAAATATGTTTTAGTGATCGTTTCAACTTACAATATCATTATACCTGTCGGTTGTGGCCTTTTAACTGAAATGGTGGAGTCTGGGAACGTTTATTTTGTTCTGGCTGCCAGTTTTTGGAGGCCTTAAATCAAAATATTTGTAATAGTTGAGCTTTAGCAGTCACAGATAGGAAATAAAACAGACTCGAGCTCACAGTTCAGGGATCCTTTTACATTAGTCTGGATTGCTAGAGTTTTTTTACTTAATGTAACGTCACATCGGTTAGCACCGGAAGTGTCGCTGGTTCAGACGAGAACAAGCCAAAGAACGTGCGAAACGCCAAAGATCTCCTGAACATCGCATTGGTTTCTGTGGTGTTTAAAGCACATTCATATGAATCCCAGGAGGAAAAAAAATCCGTCGTGCCTTCAGCTCGGTGCGGAAGTGTTTCTTTTTCCGATGCACTTTTGTATAAACGATTGTTTGTAATTTCATGTTTGGTTTTGTTTGTTTGTTTATTTTTTCTTTATTTCCATTTCAATGCCAAAGTTTCCATAATGTGAAATCTGTTTCACTTACTTTTTTTTTTTCTTTTTTATTTATATTCCAGTGCCCAGCTGTCAGTTTTTTGTTTGTTTGTTTTTTTTTTACATACACAAATATTCATATATAAATATATTTTTATATCAATTTTTTTAATCTACAGAGACAGACGACGTGTTTTTCGGAATTCCGGAACACGAAACAAAACGAGGCGGTGTTCGAAAACCCCAGAACAAAAAAAGGAACAATGTTAGCAGCTGGTTTTGCAAAGACATTTTGTGCATTTCGCGAGTGGAAACGGCGCTCTGGAGGGTCAACCCAAGCTCGGTGGGGTGGGGGTGGGGGTTCTGGGAGGAGTGATCATGAGATCGTAGGGTTGTATTTTAGAATGACTATGCCTATTAGAAAACTTGCACAGAATGTGATCGAACTTGTTGAGAAGCAGACCGAAGAAAAGAGACGAGAGAGACAGAGAGTTGAGATTTTAGAAAGGATTTAGAAAATCAGGCACCTTTTATTTTTACTAAATGACGACTGGAAGTAAAACCGGAATGATCAGGTTCTTTGTTGGTGAAGAAACGTGCCTATTTGACTTTAACTAATTTACTCTAAAACCAAGCAACTGCAAAAGTCAACTTTTTTGTCCAAACGTTTACACTGTGTAAAAGTTTGTGGCCCCCTGACCATAAGATTCTTTGTCCTTTTTTTTTTGGCACCCCATTCCACACTTCCGAAACTCTACTCTAATAATAACCTTCACTTTTCTGGCAAGATGATGCACTAGACGAGGATGGTAGTAAAGTTGATGTTGGTCAGATGAGGAGGCCTGAGATGCAGTCATTGTTTCATTATGTTCGAAAGTGTTGGAGCTCTATAGCAGGAGATCTCCTATTCCAACTCATGGAAAAGCAGATCTTCATGCAGCTGACTTTTATGAAGCTGGAACAGGTTCAGGTCTCCTAGTTTAAGCTTCCAAATACTTGTGATATAATTCAGGTGTCTCAGTATTATGTCCGTAAGTGTATGTAAGTATGAAAAGTCAAAGTATGATGGATGTAGTGATGTCAGAGTTTCCTCACAGTTCCTGGCTCCATAAAATGGATTTCATGTAGCAGTAGTAAGAGATCATTACGCTATCCAACGAATGTTCACAACAATTACTTTTTTCCTGCTCTAAAGACTTTCTTGTGTCGCGGTTATGGCGGTTCTTCTTCTTCTCACAGCTGCTCCTATTATTGGTCTCTACAGCACATCGTCCGTCTTCATACCCCCCCTGTCCACTACATCTGCCTCTTCCAAACCCACCACTTGCTCGTTTTCCCTCACCACATCCATAAACCTCCTCCTTGCACGTCTTCTTTACGTCCTACCTGGCGGTTCCATCCTCAGTATTCTTCTACCGACATACCCCGTGTACCTCCTCTGCACATGTCCAAACCATCTCTCACCTTGTCTTCAAAATGTCCTACCTGCTTGGTCTCTCTAATAAAATCATTTCTCAATTGTCTCAAAACACATTTCACAGCAGTTTATTTACATCCTGTTAACTCCTTTTGACTTTCTCCTCCGTCTCAATGTGCAGCGTGAACCTCGTAATACCGCCGTGACGTAAAAATCGTGACGCCGTGAACGTGAGAGAACGAAACCGAACGTGTCGCGACGCAGGTGGACTCCAGAGCGTCGGCTTCCTCTCAGCTTGACGACGGTTTTGTTAAGCTCAGGGTTCGAGTGACTGCTGCCCATCACCTGGACAGACAAACGTTCTCCTTCAGTCAGTGACTGACTGTTTAAGTTTGGCTGCTATTCTGTTTTTGGCAGCTAGTGATCAGTGTTGTGTAAAAGTCCAGGCTCGGAGGAGTGTTTTATCGAACCCTGAGCTGAGCAAAAGACTATGAAGCTATAGATGAATTATATATGATGATGTATTGTGATATAGGACTTGCAGTGCAAAGTCTGATGTATCAAAGTTATTTACAATTAAAATTATCTGTATTCTCTAAAACTGCGTTTTCATTTTACTTAATTCAATTCATACCTACAGAGCCTCAAAGTCAAAAGTTTGGAAACACTTAATCTTTTCAAAGTCAAAAACATGCAATTGGACAGGGAATGAGTGGAAGAAAATTCAGTGGAGACATTTTGGGCTCAAACAGAAGAACTTCTCTAAGATTGAGAACAGGAGAGATGATGTGATCAGACACATCAAACATGGAGGTGGAAGTTTAATAGTTTGGGGTTGTTTTGGATCAGGGAAGGTTGGAGACTTATTCCATAAAGTGAAAGAAATCCTGAACCAACATGGCAACCATTCCATATTTCACCATTACACCATGTAATTCCGTCTGGACTGCGGCTAATTGGAACAGAATTCACCGTACGACAAAACGATAAGCCAAAGCGACGAACACGTCCAAACTCTAAGTGTTATTTAGAGAGCAGACAGACGTCTGCAGTGATGTCTATAATGGAACGTCCTGCCCAGTCACCGCACCTTAATCCTATTGAACTGCTCTGGGATGAACTCGATCACAGGAAAGAAAGAAATCTACTTAAAAGAAAAAAATACACAATAAATTACATTCGTCAATTTTTGGTTTAAATCTGTAAATAACTGGCAACTTTGTATAACTGAGTAGTTATATTTCCAATCAGACCTGAATGCTTTTAAGCAATATAAAAAGCTATAACGTTTTACCCTATGTAGCGATTAGACACTGTATGGCCAAAAGTATTGGGAGGATCTCAAAGATGGAGGGATTACATTTTCTGCTCACTTGAACTAGAAGATCCAAAGCTGTTCCTGCATGAAGATACATGGGCTGAAGTGGAAGATCTCCTGCTATAGAGAAAGCTCTGATCTCAACCCTACTGAACACCTTTGGCATGAATGTTTCATGCTGACTGCACCCCAGGACTCCTCACCTCACCTACATCAATACCTGACTTCACTAACACCCCTGAGGCTGAAAGCATCTCACACAAATCTCCACAGAATCTAGTTGAACATCTTCCCAGAAGATTGAAATATATTATAAGAGCAATCCCTGCTTGCTTAGAAATTTTGGTTCGCTGAAAGGGAAAGAACAAGGGATACATATTTCCTTCTGTTTACATCTACTTTCACCTCTAGTGTATCAGTAAATTCAACTGATTTGGATTTGAATTCCTGATCCTTTGTTTTGTGAGCCAATAGAAAGCAAGTGGGCGAGGATGCAGATATTCTGATATAAAAAATGTATAAGACCTAAATCTCCTCCTTTCACATTTCTACTCGACTGCAAACAGAAAAGTTCTCGCTATTCGATCTACACTACAAGAGCGAAGGTTTGTGGACACCTGACCATAAGCTTTGTATGTGGTTCTTTTTGAACATCCCATTCCACACTGAGTCGCCATTATCCTGTTATTATTCCTCCGCTCTTATGGGCAGATGCTCCAAAAGATTTTTGAGTGTAGATTTGTGTGAGATTCATTCAAGGGTGTAAAATCAGGTTCTGATGTTTCAAAGCATTAATAGCATTACTGTACTGTGTGTAACTGTAAATGGCTAAAAATAAATTACGATAGTTATTTTATTCTGGACTAAATTAAAAATGTGGCAAATTATTGTAGGGAGTAAAATGTCTATAGATATAATGATCCAACTTTTAGCATTGTTAAAGAAACCTGCTTTATTTCTTCACTCTGTTGCTCATTACTTCCCTGTAACAGGACACCTCTTTAGTGTTTTATTACATTCACACACATGAATGAATCTCTTTTTCTCCTACTGTGTCACTTTCTACATCAGGACACATGGGAAGTCTGTAAACGTTTAAGAAGAACGCGTATCCCGCATGTAAATGCGATGGTAAAAATATTTATTAGGTTGCTCTTCGAGTCTGATTTGGCCCACGTCAGTATCTGGAGAAAAACAGCTCAATAAAGCGGCCGCCTTTAAGCCGAAACGTGCGTTTACACCCGTCACGTAAAGGAACCTTTGTGAAGGTCTCATTCCATCCGGAGCTATTGTGCGTCTCGCTCCGTCTCGCTCCGTCCAGACAGAAAAAGCATCAATCGAGCAGCTTCTTTACAGATGCCACAATGGAGTCTTTTCATAAAGTCAGCGGGTTATTTAGCGCTTCGAGACCGACTCCACACGAACACGGACAGAGACACCGGTGCCAAAGGAGCTCGGCAACATGCTGTCAGTTCACACACTTTCTCAAACACACACATACAATCTGAGTCTTGATATGGCACTATTCCAGATGTGGGAGAATGTATGGGGTAATGTACGGGAAATGGTGTCCCAGTATATAAGGTCCTTCCTACTGCTTTTACCACAAATTTGGAGGCACACAATAGTATAAGACGTCTTTGGAGCACTGTTCCAGCATGGCAATGCCCCTTTGCACAAAGCAAGCTCCATGAAGTTACATGGGTTGGAGTGGAGGATCTCCTGCTATAGAGCTCCAACCTCAACTCTATTAAACATAATGAATATTTCCCTGCTGACTACACCCTCCTCACCTCACCTACATCAGTAGCTGACTTTACTAACACCCATGTGTCTGAATAAGCAATCCAGAAGACAGCGAATGGCCACTAAATGTAAAATAAAAATGCTATAAAAACCACCAATCTTATGGTCAAGTGTCCACAAACTTTTGGTGACATAGTGTATGTGATATAACGTATAGACCCCGTGTGATTAATGAGAATCCAGCGCTCAATGGTAATGTTTGTTTCAGTGCTACGGTATGCTGAGAATAATCGCTCGGATGTACTGTAGGTGTGTTCAGGGCTCCTCTCTAATCTCGGTATTAGTGTGTGTATTGTGTGTGTGTATCAGGGTCGCTGTCTCGCTCATTGTGATCAGAGCAGGGGTTAGAACGTCCGATGCTGACTCGCTTCATTCCCACTAACACCACTTTCACTCTCTGATGCTTTCCCACACACAGTGTCTACGCTTCTCTCATGCCTGCATGGTGTCATCATGATGTACCAGAATACCAACATGGCATGATATCAAAGATAAATAAAGCTATACGATGCATTAATGACACATGAAGCAATTCAATATGGAACAAATAGTCCCCTTTTATGTCTTTGGTTCGGACAGACAGCCAATCATCAATTGAATTAAGTGCCTTCTGACGCAGCTCTTCCTCTGCCATGTCAATCTGTATTCTATGTGACTATCAGGACACGCCTCGGTCTCCGTAATGTTGTGATACGCCATAGCCAGAAACAGTTCAGCAAAGAGAAACCAATTTACGTAGAAAACAGTGGTCACCTTCACCAGTACCTTTGATTTTCTCTCTCTTGAAGTTTGATTTTAAAAAAAGGCGAATAAAATGATGAATATTACTGTGAAAAATCTTTTTATACCCTTTAAAAAAGTCTTTATCAATTTCAAATTCACATGAGACATAACCATGCGCACTTCGACATGCGACCGAGATGTTTATAACGTCTGGTCCGTGACATAAATTAAATACAAATAAAATAGAATAGCAATACATTCGTATATAATAATAATAATAATAATAATAATAATAATAATAATAATAATAATATTTACTGATTTAAATATCCTATAAAATCCTAAACATACATGAAAACCTTTTTATTATTGATTTGAAATGATTTTCTCTGATTGCAGGATAATAAACTTCCTGTCAGTTTTCATCATATCAAATTAGGGGTGTGCAAACTTTTTCACACATAATTGAATTATGTTTGTAGATGGTGAGGAACCCCAAAGGAATGACTGTTTAAATCAGTTTAATGGGAAACTTGTGGTACAGAATCTCACCACACACACACACACACACACACACACACACACACACACACATACATGAATCAGCTGTTTGACTAACTCACAGGCGAGTACAAGAAAAGACAGACTGAAGAAGTTTAGAAAGGAGAAAAGCTGGAAAGAAGAGTTCACTTTGGAGAATCCTAACGTACTCGTTTTGGCTTGCGCTTTTGATCTTTTGAACTTTTTTCTCTTTCTCAACGCTCTCTTTCTCCAAATGTTTACTCTGCGAAAGGTCTTCGCTCAGTTACGGCGTCTGAGGCAACCACGCTTACTCCTTTAGCAATCCACTCAGCGTGGTGACTGCTCTCTTATTAATGACGCTAGCGCTCCGATCCTCAGGCACAAATCAGCTGAGGGCGTTCGCTGAAAACTCCTCTGCGCTAACCGCGCTGTTAGCATTCACAACGTAGCACTCTTTTCGCTCGCATGGCGCACCCATAAAGGTTAACAGAAAAAAGAAAACCTTAAATTGATTATTTCTTCCACCTGTAAGCCATTTGGCTGCTCTTATCAAAGCACATTAAGCAATCGTAGTTTTAGTCCAGTCGCTTTCTGATAATAGATTTATTTTTGAAACTTTAAACCCTACAATTTGCATCTTTAGACATAAGATATTTAGAAATGTCTCAATTTCTTCTTTTCTGTTATGCTTCACTGTAGTACCTTTGAGGCATTACTTATTATGAGCATAAAATTACAATATTTTGATGACAGAATAAAAAGGACGATATTCAATTCAATTTTGGACCTTAGATCTAGCGAAAAGTTATAGAGTATATTAAGCATATAGAGCAGGGGTGCACACGCTTTTTTTAGCATACAATCTACCAAGTCAAAATGATCCACCTACCCTAAAAATGCATCAATAAATATCTACTTTTTAATGTAAAGCGATCTACCCACACAACCTTTGCGTTAGACGTATTGGGCAACCCTGATATAAAGCATGTCTTCTGATTGTCAAAAGCTCGCTGCTGTTACCAAAATAGAAATTATATGCATTCGTAAAATACACACGGCCCCCGAGTGACTATGGTTCAACGTACAATTTTTCGATCTTATGATGACCGGAGCTAAACGTCAAAATTTGTATGTGGCGCCCACTGCCACATACATACATAGTCGAGGCCATGTCTCAATATTATGATTTTTCTTTTTTAAGTTACGATGGGGTCATCAGAAAGCATTTCCATCATATGTCATGTGTGTGATTACCAAATGCGATGACCTATACCACATTATCATTCTCAAAACGTTTTTTTCAGTAGCTATGACACTAGCCCTGTTCTGCATTCTACAGGGAACAAGCAAGTTCCTGTGTCTACCAACTTTGGAGCTACAAGGACACCTGAGAACCTGCCACACGGTTGATTTTCTTGCTATAGAGCTTTGATCCCAACACTATTTCACACCTCTGAAATGAATTCAAAAGCAGATTGCACCCCAAACCTTGTCAACTCACCAACACCAGTAGCTGACTTGATTAATGCCCTTGTACCAGTTTGGGCACAAATCTCCTCAAGCACACTTCAAAATCTAGTGAAACATCTTCCTAGAAGAGTGGCGGTTATTATAATAGCAAATGTGGAAGATGGTAGCTTTGTGGTTAAGGCAAAGGACTTTAAATCCAAATCTCATGATATCAAATCCCAGTTACACCATGCTGCCACTCCTGGGCCCCTGAGCAAGGCCCTTAACCCCATTGCTGCAAAACTGTATGAATGAGATAAATGTTGCTCTGGATATTGGTGTCTGGTAAATGTAGAATTAGATATTTAAAAATCATGTGTTTAAATTCTATATAATATAATATAAAATAATATAGTGTTATATGGTGTAAATAGTAATATAGTGTGCAGTGGAGAGTCTTTTGGCCCCAACAATAATGTTCTAAAAAAAGAATAATAAAATATTTAAACTTGTTCTGCGGATGGTGGTTTGCCAGCCCTTAAAACGATTGATGGCATCATCCAATCTACTGTAGCAAGATTTTTTCTCTCTGGATCAACTTTAGTGATCACCAAAAAAGCCCAAATCAACACCAGAAGGGTTGCGGGGACACAAAATAAGAAGCCCGAAAACAAACCCACTCCAAAAAAGCAGTGGTCCGACTTGGAGATGGAAGTCGACATGAACAAAAAGAGTTTGAAAAGTCATTCACAAAGGATCATCCAGGGTTTTTCTGGATGAACTGCATAGAAAAGATGAAACAGCAGTGTAGCAGTCCAACCACCTTTGTCTGTGTGTGATGTTTCCAGGATTAGCACAATGAAGAAGGCAGACTTTTTAATCAGCAGGTTATGCAATCGCACCAGTGTTCATTAAAAAATGCCGCCACACAGAGTGAGACATGGAGTTATACCAACAGTTACACACAGGACTGGTTCATTTCACTTTCTTTCTCCCTACGTGTCTCGATCTTAGGGTTTTTTTTGCACTTCTTGAGGGATGAATAGAATTTTTGTGCCTCAATGTGGCACCACAGTTCATCACACACACACACTAAAGAATAAGAAAGAAAGATGTTTGTCACTGACTGGACAGGCATAAACAATTCCCCCACAAAGACTTAGAGTGACACACAAACCCCTATCCCCCCACTTTCTCTCCTCCTTTCCTTTCACCCCCTTTTTCGACCCCTTGTCTCTCTATAAAAGCCTTCTCTGCACTCACTAACAGCCCCATTTACCACTCATCATGGAGACCCAGCGTGTTCACTCGTCCTACCGAAAGCGTTTTGGAACTCAGAGCAGCCCCTCGGGCACGCTCATCACCAGGAGCCTCGGGCGCTTATCCCTCCACAGCACCCCACGCCATACGGCCCTGTCCAGTCCCAGTGTGTCCCGTCTGTCCCTGGGAACCGACAGGCTTGATTTCTCAACCGATTCATTGCTCAAGGCTCAGTACCGTGAGACCCGGACCAATGAGAAGGTGGAGATGATGGGTCTGAATGATCGCTTTGCCAGCTACATCGAGAAAGTTCGCTTCCTGGAGCAGCAAAACAAGGTGCTGGTGGCTGAGCTGAATCAACTGCGTGGAAAGGAACCGAGTCGCCTCGGGGACATCTACCAAGAGGAACTGAGGGAGCTGCGCAGGCAGGTGGATGGTCTGAACAATGCCAAGGCACGGCTGGAGATTGATAGGGACAACCTAGCAGCTGATGTGGGCACGCTGAAGCAGAGGTGAGGAAAGTTGTATGGATGGATGGATGAATTAATTGGTTGTGGGATAGATGGTTCTTCATCATATAGATTGAGTGGTGTTGGTGAATTTATGAATGTGAGGAAAGGAAAATATGCAAAGCTGGGTGAATTGGTTAGAGGGATGAATGGATTATCCAGTAAGTCGGTAAGAGGGATTTTTCGGTAATTGCATGGGTTAGTGTAGATGGATGGATAAGGCTTTATGGGCAGTTGGTGGAGAAATAGATGGAGTAGGACATGAGTGGATGAATAGTAAAAGATAAAAAAATTGGATGGCTTGAATAAGAGAGGCATTGATTGATATTTGAATTGGAGTAATTGATGGGTGGCTGAATGGATGAGAACCAGTGAAGTTTGGTATGAGTAGGAGTGACACTGATTTGTGCATTCCAGAAGACAAAGCCACGGGGGAATGTGAATACGCAGCAGATGGGTAGATTGCAAAAAACCCTGAGAGGTCAACAGGCTCATCCACTCAATCTGTATTCAGTGAAAAGTTGCCAAAGTAGCAAAACAATGATAACCAAGCTAGGAGTGACTTGGTGCATAAACCTGATGGAACTGACAGAGTTATATGATGAGAATATTGCATTTGCTTGCACTTTTACTTGGCTTTCTGTTTATGAAGCCTGACCCACTCTCAAGCCTGATTCTTAAAGCGTTTGGTTTGAGGGGGCTGGGATGGGGGGATCAGACTCCTGTCTGAAAAGAAAGCCAAGTGAATGCATGAAATGGGTGCAGGGCTATTGTGGCCTCCACAAAGGAACTAAAGCCCTGTGCAGACGTCCTGCTGCCCCAGCAACAAGTTCCAAATTCTTTTAGCTACACTGGCACTAAACATCTGCTCAGCCATGTCTATGATTATAAAGTTCGATTTTTTTTAGTTCCATCTTTAAGAAATCTTAGTCAAACACCTGTATTTAGTACTCTAGTACCGAGTTTAAAACTGTCTGTATTTCATAATTTCATCCAAATTGAAATTATATCACATTTAATAACATCTAAATCTCATTTTTCGATTCACTATTTATCTATTTTTGCTGGATTTGCGTTGTTGTGTATTTCGTTCGAAAATATAATCTTAAAAACAACTTTCATGCATTTATTCATTCAGTAATTTATTAATTTCTTTCTTTATTTTTTATATTGCTATAGTATTATATAGTAATTAAGAGGGTAGGATTATACAGTTATAGTATTATATAGTAATATAATATAGTAATAGTATTTTATGGGGTAGTCTTTATTATTTATAAAATAATCCTATATTGTGTAATATTGTAATATAGATGGTAGTAATATAAAGTAATGATACTGTTGTATTTAACAGCATTTGAAATGGTTAGTTCCCCTTCGAATTGATCAATCTAATCAGTGTCTAATCAGTCTAATCTGTGTTCAAACCTGCTTAATAATACACTATATGGCCAGAAGTATA
Organism: Silurus asotus; assembly: GCA_024362625.1. Lineage (NCBI taxonomy): Eukaryota > Metazoa > Chordata > Actinopteri > Siluriformes > Siluridae > Silurus > Silurus asotus. The sequence continues at coordinate 3,257,373 of MU535751.1, read as the reverse complement.
CAGATAATTCACCTTGACATCTAATTTGGTTTTTCTCCAAAGTGTGGTCACAAAATTGGAACCAAAATTCCATAGAAACTGTTTTTTCCTTCATTGGACATATTATACCAAATCTGTTCCAGCATGACAATGTGCCTGTGCACAAAGCCAGCTAGCGCTCCCACTGACGCTCAAATATCTCTACAGCTATCTGATAAAATCCAGTGGAAAGTCTTCCCAAAGAAGTGGAGATTACTGTTACAGCAAAAAAGAAAGTGTGTTCATTCCCATTGGTTTGGGTTTTATAAATGTATGAGTGCGGTGACCAGATGTCCACACCATTCCAGCCAGAAGATCAATAGAGGTTTACTAATGGAAATCAGGTACTAATGTAGATGTTTTGAGGAGGCCTGGGGTGCAGACAGCATTTACATACACCCCAAAGGTGTTCAATAGGGTTGAAAACTCTATAGCAGGAGATCTTCAACATCTTCCAACCCATGTAAAGCATATCTTCATGGAGCTGGAAGAGGTTTGGGTCTCCTAGCTTTAGTGAAAGGTGGTAAAAGTTTGGAGAAGAACCACTAATGGACAGAAAGGTCAGGTGTGGATGAAGATGTAGTTTTTGGATGTGGTTGTGTGATCAGTGATCAGTAATCAGGTGTGATGGATGTAGATTTATTTTCTGGACTGTGTTGCAGGCTTCAGGACGAGACTGCACTCAGACAGGAAGCGGAAAACAGCATGAATGCATTCAGACAGGTGAGGAACACCTGAGATCTTCAAACCCATACTGTACACAACACACTACATAAATATGTACATCAGTTGTTACCTCAACAGCATGTCTTCGTCTTTCTCTTAATTCAAGTAAAATTCTTCAGGAGGTTTTGGGAATTTTTAGGAACATCAACTGCAGTGTGGTAACAGTAACTACAGTAACTACAAATCATATTCGGCCCCAATACACAACCACGTAGATCATTATTGTCTTTCTTTTACAATTTTTTCATTTAATTTATTATTTTTTTCTTTCTTTTTTACTCCTTCCTTAATTTTGTTCTCCTTATGTTTCCTTCTTTTCTTTTTTTGCTTATTTTTTTTATCCTATTACTCTCTTTATTATTCTTTGTTTGTTTCTTCCTTTCTTTTTTCTGTTTGTCTTATTTTTTTTTTCTTTCTTGCTTTTGTTTGTGTTCTTCATGTTTTTCCTTTTACTCCTACTCTTTACTTCATCGCCTTTCTTTCTTTCTTTCTTTCTTTCTTTCTTTCTTTCTTTCTTTCTTTCTTTCTTTCTTTCTCTCTCTCTCTCTCTCTCTCTCTCTCTCTCTTTCTCTCTCAGGATGTGGATGAGGCAGCTCTGAACAGGGTGCAGCTGGAGCGGAAGATTGAAGCTCTGCAGGACGAGATCAATTTCCTGAAGAAAGTCCATGAGGAGGTGAACTGTCTCTCATCCTGTCCTCATGTTCTGCGCACCTGGAGCATGTGCTATAATTACTAACAACATGTTGGGAGGATTCTCAACTCATTGTGTGTATGTGTGTGTGTGTGTGTGTGTGTGTGTGTGTGTGTGTGTGTGTGTGTGTGTGTGTGTGTGTGTGTGTAGGAGATGCGGGAGCTGCAGGAGCAGTTGAGTGCTCAGCAGGTGCATGTGGATCTGGACGTGTCAAAGCCGGACCTGACTGCAGCACTGAGGGAGATCCGAGTGCAGTATGAGGCCGTGGCAACCTCCAACATGCAGGAGACTGAGGAGTGGTACCGCTCCAAGGTACACACACACACACACACACACACACACACACACACACACACACACACACACACACACACACACACATTTTGTCATAAAACACAAATGTGTGCATTGTGTTTAATAGTTTGCAGATCTGACTGATGCAGCCAATAGGAATGCAGAGGCTCTGCGACAGGCGAAGCAGGAAGCCAACGATTACCGCCGCCAGATTCAAGTGCTGACATGTGACCTGGAGTCTCAGCGTGGATCTGTGAGTTACATCACACACTCGTCCTCATCATCACACTCATCCTCATCATCACACACACGTCCTCATCACACACTCGTCCTTATCACACACTTGTCCTCATCATCACACACTCGTCCTTATCACACACTCATCTCCTCCACACACTGGTCCTCATCACACACTCGTCCTCATCACACACTTGTCTTCTTCACACACTCGTCCTCATCACACACTCGTCCTCATCACACACTCTTTCTCATCATCCCACTTGTCCTCATTATCACACTTGTCCTCATGATCACAGACTTGTCCTCATCACACACTCCTCTTCATCATCACACACTAGTCCTTTTCACATGCTTGTCCTCATCATCATATACTTGTAATCATTACACAATTGTCCTCATTACACACTTATTTTTTACACAATTTCTTAATAGTTTATATTTTAATTGATCCTTGTTGCCTTTAAATTCAACTACTCCCTCTCTCTCTTTCTCTTACTCTTATTCTCTATTTCTCTCTCTGGACAGAACGAGTCTCTGGAGCGGCAGCTGCGAGAGATGGAGGAGCGTTACACCATGGACACGGCGGCGTATCAGGACTCTGTTGCTCGTCTGGAGGACGAGATCCACGCCCTGAAGGAGGAGATGGCCCGACACCTGCAGGAGTACCAGGACCTCCTCAATGTCAAACTGGCGCTGGACATCGAGATCACCACCTACAGGAAGCTGCTAGAGGGCGAGGAGAGCCGGTGAGGACATGGGACACGTCTTATTAATAACACAGGACTAGGCATGCCCATGCATATGTTTATTGTGTGTGTGTGTGTGTGTGTGTGTGTGTGTGTGTGTGTGTGTTGTCAGGATCACTGTTCCAGTGCAGAGTTTTGCAAACATGCAGTTTAGAGGTGAGAGAAAAGTCTGAGACTCACTGAGGTCATGTAAAGTTCTTTATAAATAATGTCTTCCTGTTTCTTTATCTTTTTTAACATTTCTCTCTCTCTTTTTCTCTCTCTTTCTCTCTCTCTCTCTCTCTCTCTCTCTCTCTCTCTCTCTCCCTCTCTCCATCTTTTTGTTTTTCTCTTTCACTGTTTCTGTCTGTCTGTCTGTCTGTCTGTCTGTCTGTCTGTCTGTGGTCTGTTTTTAACATCTCTCTCTCTCTCTCTCTCTCTCTCTCTCTCTCTCTCTCATCCGTTTTCTCCATCCATTATCTGCCTGTACCCTTTCTGTTTTATTTTCTGTCTGTCTGTCTGTCTGTCTGTCTGTCTGTCAGTCTCCTTGTTTCCATATTTTCTTCGTCTCTATTTGTTTGCCTTTTCTGTCTCTTACTGTCTTTATCCATCTGTCTGTGCCCCCCACCCCATCTCCATCTGTCTGTCTCTTCTTGCTGTAATAAATGTGATTTGTTTTGTTCCTCGTGTTTTAGAAGCCAGCATCGACACTAAACCACCTTCTGAGAATCTCACTAAGAGAAGTATCATCGTCCGAACTGTGGAAACACGTGATGGAGAGGTATCTATCTCTTCCTTTCTTTCTTTCTTTCTTTCTTTCTTTCTTTCTTTCTTTCTTTCTTTCTTTCTTTCTTTCTTTCTTTCTTTCTTCTTTAGTCCTTACCATCACTACTTGCTATTTCTCTTTCTAAATCATTTCTTGCATTTTTTCCCAGTTCTTTTCTCCTTTTTTCAATCGTCCTTTTTATCCTTTTTTCTCAACTCTGTAAGTTCAGATGTAAGTACGTGCAACATACAGTGTAATTACGAGGTTTTGCCAGCAGAGGGCAGAGCGCGCATGTAATCTCAAGCGCGAACAGTTTGTCCCAGCTCGTCCCATATTGTCCACACTGACACACTTTGTCTTTCAGATCATAAAGGAGTCGACCTCGGAGAGGAAGGAGCTGCCCTAGTCGCCCGGCCATGTGGAAAGTGGAGCGATCGGTCTTCATCACTTCACTGCGACACACATGAGGAATGAAGACCACACGGAGAACATCTGGAGAACCACCGGAGAACGTCAAAGACACTAATTCAGAGCATTAACACAGTTAAAACAATGATGTATTGTGCAGCCTTTAAGCCTGAAAGTCATTTTGTCTTCACTAACATCTTGTTAGCAGCCAATCGGAGTGTCAATAACACATTTACATACAAAATAATCTGTTCTTTCTCTAAAATCGCTGCTGACAAAGAAATGTGACGTCAGATCGTGTCTTATTAAATGTATTAAAAGTCAGAAGATAAGTTAGATCTCTCTATTCCTGCTCAAGGAGGACCAGTGCTGCATTGACATGCCATGTCCCGAGTAATAATGATACGGGAATTTTCTAAAATACTGTCATTATTTGTTATTATAATTTAGAAGCAATTTTTTTTTTCCATAAATACGATATTTGCAAAATTTAGTGATCACTGCATGAGATGTTTCATTTAAACATCTGGATCGGCTTTAGAGAGTAGTGGTTTGTGAATTTAGGTATGTAGAAGAGGGCAGATAGTCTTTTTTTTATTTAGCGTATTCTTATTTGGTTCCTACACTATATAGACATAACGTTTGTGGACACCTGACCATAAGATCTGTATGTGCTTTTTGAACATCCCATCCCATCATTTTCCTGTTCTAATATCTTCCACCTTTCTGGGAAGATGTGATGATAGAGATTTGTGGAGATCGGTGCCCATACAGGCACGGAGGTGTTAGTAAAGCTGGTGTAATTGAGGTGAACAGACTTTGGGTGCAGTCAGCGTTCACATTGGTCACATTCAATAAGGTTGAGAGTCAGGGCTCTATAGGAGGAGATCTTCTACTTCCACCCATGTATCTTCATGCAGCTGTTTTTTATCACAGCAGGATTTGGGTCTCCAAGTGCAGGTGAATGGAGAAGATTATTCTACCACATCCAAAGACATCAGATACAATTGTGTGGCTTTAAAGTTGCGGATAGAGTTTGAGGAGGAACCTCGTTTCGTTGGAAAAGTCAGGTGTCCCAATACTTTGTTTATATAACGTAAAGGCACTACTGAAGTTCACACGAGAAGCAAATGTCAGCGTTCTATTGGCTAGTGTAGATTTTTTTGTTTTGTTTTTTTCAGATTTTTGTTTGTGTTTCGAGAGGATGATCGTTGTGTAGCTATGAGTAGGTGTGGAACAGGCAGCGAGATGTAGCTGGATGTGGAAGTGGCCGTGTAGCGTGGACGTGTAGCAGCAGGAGAACCGGGAGGCTTCAGAATTTAATGGGAATGTGAGAAGTCATTAAATAGTGTCCTTAGGGGAGATTATGAGAGTTACGGGAACGGACGGATGTTTTTTCGACTTTGGGTGCAGTCAGCGTTCACATTGGTCACATTCAATAAGGTTGAGAGTCAGGGCTCTATAGGAGGAGATCTTCTACTTCCACCCATGTATCTTCATGCAGCTGTTTTTTATCACAGCAGGATTTGGGTCTCCAAGTGCAGGTGAATGGAGAAGATTATTCTACCACATCCAAAGACATCAGATACAATTGTGTGGCTTTAACGTTGCGGATAGAGTTTGAGGAGGAACCTCGTTTCGTTGGAAAAGTCAGGTGTCCCAATACTTTGTTTATATAATGTGTAAGATGAGTGGTGGGTCTGAAAGATTAGACAAAGCTGGTGAAAGACCCTAAGCTAATCGAATGATCAGACATTTCGTTTTAGCGCTAAATGAAACAGGAAGTTTGCACGTAAAGGTACTACTGAAGTTCACACGAGAAGCAAATGTCAGCGTTCTATTGGCTAGTGTAGATTTTTTTGTTTTGTTTTTTTCAGATTTTTGTTTGTGTTTCGAGAGGATGATCGTTGTGTAGCTATGAGTAGGTGTGGAACAGGCAGCGAGATGTAGCTGGATGTGGAAGTGGCCGTGTAGCGTGGACGTGTAGCAGCAGGAGAACCGGGAGGCTTCAGAATTTAATGGGAATGTGAGAAGTCATTAAATAGTGTCCTTAGGGGAGATTATGAGAGTTACGGGAACGGACGGATGTTTTTTCGACTCACCTTTGTGTGTCTCTCGTCAATTTTTAATGCTTGTTCACTTTAATGTTTTGCATGTAGCTTCACCTGTCTGCTGTGACTGATCTGAATAAAGACGGAAAAAAAAATTACAGCTGGGACATGGAGATGGGAAATTACTGCCATTTAAAGGGGGCAAGGAATCATTTATTAAGAGTTTATTCATGTAGACTTGTCACATATATACACACACACACACACACACACACACACAGAAAATTCCTGCCATATACACACTTCCCTGCCATATGCATAGACACCACCTACACACAAGTAACGCACACACACACACACACACACACACACACCATATACAAAAACACCTGAACAGACACACCCCAATACACAGGCACCTACACACACATGATGTAAATTTCCTGCCATATTCAAGTGTCCATACAAACACCCAAACAGACACAGCGTAATCCACAGGCACCTACACACACACACACACACACACATACACACACACACACACACACACACACACACACACACACACACACACACACACACCCACTCACCACACACACACACACACACACACACACACACACACACACACACACACACACGTTAACCCATTCACTCTATGACTGATTTCAGTAAGTTAGGCACTCGAACAGAGTGTTTTATGTTTTTTGTGTTTTTCTTTTGAAGGAACCTCACCTGCTCTCTCTATAAATCTCCAGACTGTTCCGAAGCAACTTTCTGGAACACTTTTCTCTGAGTGTGTACATCAAGTAATAAACACTTTTCTGTAGTACTGCTATGCATTAGTATTGCCACAACTGGGCCCTTTAGCAAAGGCCCCTAAACACCTTATGTGAAGATATGCCAAGAAAGAAATTTCCCTGTGCTGTAAAGCACATTTACACTTGATTTATCCTTATTATTTTATTATAGCCATAAAAACATGCTGTGTGCTTTTATCTGTGTTGGATTGCGCAGTGTTTTTAATCTCAATGCTCTCACCCTAAATCTCGTAATCCCCCATCAGCACTGTTCTGTTGAGTGAATCAGTTGGATAATAATAATAATAATAATAATAATAATAATAATAATAGTACTTTCTTCTATGTATTTTTTATTTATTTGTTAATTATTATAATTTTTTTATTGTTTGCAATGACTTATTGCTTTCTATCAGCTCTATAATTTGTGTCTAGCTGTTGTTTCGTGTGTGTGTGTGTGTGTGTGTGTGTGTGTGTGTGTGTTTGTGTGTGTGTGTTTGTGAAGAGCAGACAGTGACTCTAATAGGGACTGACAGTGAGACGACACACTGACAGCGCTGTACCCATCCAGGACTCAGACAAGAGCTTTGTGTGTGTGTGTGTGTGTGTGTGTGTGTGTGTGTGTGTGTGTGTGTGTTTGATGCATGTTTAAGGGGTCCAAGACAAACTGCTTCCAACTGACTGGGATTGTGGGAGACATCAGTAGGTGAGATCCAACACATTTAACACAGTCGTGTGTGATACAGTATTCCAGATATTATCCCGAGAACTGGGAAGCTGGGAAGAGAGCCAGTGCAGAACGGGGTATGTGTTCACGGGGCACCATGTTCATGACACACATTTACACACTTGATATACATCTAGAGAGATGGAAAGTCAAAAAGATATCAATATTTTTTTTTGTATTGCACTTTTAACAATGAACATTGTCTCGAAGCAGCTTTACACAGATAATGTGGTGATAAAAATTAGTATGTTCTTTATAAGTGTAAGTTTGTCCCTGATGAGGGAGCTGGTGGCAACTGTGGTGAAGGAAAAACTCCCCGAGATGACAAAAGGAAGAAACCTTGAGAGAAACCAGACTCAAGAGGAAACCTCATCCTCATCTGGGTTGCACCGAAGGTTTATTTATTGCAGATAAACGATGTCGCAGGGTACAGTGATGGTGATCAGAAGCAAACTACAGTCCAAATCCATCCTCAAAGCTCCCATTCTTACTCCGGAATTTCATCAACCACCCAAGGCGTTGATGAGAAGCTGCAAAAAGTGGCCTCCAATCAAAGAGAACACTATACAGAGGCAGGCCTGGACGAAGTGAGAAGATCCATGGAGGGGAGAGGGGCAGGAACAGTGGTCACTGGAAACCTCAGGAGCATGTTTACCTTGACCAAGAGAGAGAGAGAGAGAGAGAGAGAGAGAGAGAGAGAGAGAGAGAGAAGGATATGGATTATTATGTGTCCTTATTGTTGTATGAAAGTTAATGTCACTGTGCAGTTTGGACTCCAGCAAGACTCGATCTGGCAGCAGAACTCGAAGGGAGAACCAGAAGGTAACACCGACCTGAGGGATATCTGGGATAGGAGACGACCCACCACACCACTGTCAACAAACCTGAGTGAACGTGTGAGAGTGAGGAGACGACAGCATACAAATATCCCGGTTCACCAAACACTCTACATCCATGATCCCTCCAGAAAAATCTACTGATAAAAGACTTGATTATAAATAAATGTTTTCAGCCTCGACTTGAACTATGAGACTGTGTCTGAGTCCTGAACACTAATTGGAAGGTTGTTTTATAACTGTGGGGTTTATAAGAGAAAGATCTGCCCCCTTCTGTAGTCTTCATTATTTGAGGTACCAACAAATAGCCTGTACTTTTTGATCTACAGTTGTGTTCAAAATTATTCAACCCCCAATGCTGTAAATGGTTTTAGGGAATTTAGTGTACATTTGTAATTGTATTCAGAATGAAATCCTACAAGGACTTCTTAAAGAACCATATGCAACTAAAATGACATCAATTAGTTTTGTAATACAGTAGTAAATGTTTCTTTTGTGAATTCTTCATTGACATAATTATTCAACCCCCTTAAAGACTACCACTCTGAAGAACAGAGGTTCAATGAAGTGTTTTCAATCAGGTATTGAAAACACCTGTGGATATCAGGGAGCAGCAATAAAGCCTAATAAGCACCAATTAGGCAGCTTTAAAATGACTGTGATACTCAGCTCCTTCTAGACATTTACTAGTGTGGTTACAAACATGGTGAGGTCAAGAGAATGGTCCAGGAAGACAAAAGAACAGGTGATTACTCTTCACAGGAATGGCAATGGCTAGAAGAAGATTGCAAAGATGTTAAACATACCAAGAGACACCATAGGAAGCATCATTCACAAATTCAAGGCAAAGGGCACTGCTGAAACGCTACCTGGTCATGGCAGAAAGAAGATGCTGACTTCGACTGCTGTGCGCTACCTGAAGCCTAGAGTGGAGAAAAGTCCCCGTGTGACTGCTGAGGAACTGAGAAAAGATTTGTCAGATGTGGGTACTGAAGTTTCTGCTCAGACAATACGGCGCACCCTGGTAATGAAAGGCCTCCATGCCAGAACTCCCAGGCGCACCCCCTTGCTGTCCCCAAAGAATAAGAAGAGTCGACTGCAGTATGCCAAAAGTCATGTGGACAAACCACAGAAGTTTTGGGATAGTGTTCTGTGGACTGATGAAACAAAATTAGAACTGTTTGGGCCCATGGATCAACGCTATGTTTGGAGGAGGAAGAACAAGGCCTATGAAGAAAAGAACACCTTGCCTACTGTGAAGCATGGCGGGGGGTCAATCATGCTTTGGGGCTGTTTTGCTTCTGCAGGTACTGGGAAGCTTCAGCGTGTGCAAGGTACCATGAATTCTCTTCAGTACCAGGAGATATTGGATGACAATGTGATGCAGTCCGTCACAAACCTGAGGCTTGGAAGACGTTGGACCTTTCAACAGGACAATGATCCCAAGCATACCTCCAAGTCCACTAGAGCATGGTTGCAGATTAAAGGCTGGAACATTTTGAAGTGGCCATCGCAGTCACCAGACTTAAATCCGATTGAGAACCTCTGGTGGGACTTAAAGAAAGCAGTTGCAGTGCGCAAGCCTAAGAATGTGACTGAACTGGAGGCTTTTGCCCATGATGAATGGGCGAAGATACCCGTAGATCGCTGCAAGACACTTGTGTCAAGCTATGCTTCACGTTTAAAAGCTGTTATAACTGTAAAAGGATGTTGTACTAAGTACTAAGATTGAATGTCACTTGGGGGTTGAATAAAACTGATAATGATGTGAGCTCAGAAAAGACATTTGTGGTTATTTCATTATAAATGTTATGTTATATTTGTCTGACCTACACGTGCCTCTTTGATTTAATTGTAAGCAGGATGACTGAATGATCATAATCAATGTCAAACCGACTAAAACAATCAATTTCAGTGGGGGTTGAATAATTTTGAACACAACTGTAAGTAGGTGTGGGGGATCATACTGGTACAGAAGTTCACTAAGATACTGCGGTGCTTAAGTGCTTTATACATCAGTAGTAGTATTCTATAATCATGTATTTGGGAGCAGTGTAGACTGAATAAAACAGGAGTGATGTGGTCATATTTTCTAGATCTAGTGAGGACTCTTGCTGCTGCATTCTGAACTAACTGAAGCTTATTTATGCACTTACTCCAACACCCAGACAGTAAAGCGTTACAGTAATCTAATCTAAATGTAACAAAAGCATCAACTAGTTTTTCTGCATCCTGTAACGATATCATATTAGCAATATTTCTAAGGTGAAAGAAGGCAATCCTGGAAATATTATTTACGTGAGCCTTAAAGAAATACTAGGATCAATAATCACACCAAGGTCTTGGACTGTTGTACACGCTGAAACAGAAACAACATCCAGAGATGCTACAAATTCGGGAAGTTTACTTTTAGCTGCGTGTGGTCCTAGTAAAAGTACTTCCGTCTTATCTGAGTTGCGCAGAAGAAAGTTATCAAGCATCCACTGTCTAATGTCCTTTACACACTCATCAACATTGTTAAGCTGATCTCTCTCATCTGGCTTTGCTGAAATGTACAGCTGTGTATTATCAGCATAGCAATGGAAGCGAATACCATGTTTATGTATAATTTAGCCCAAAGGCAGCATTTATAAAGAGAAAAGCAGTGGGCCTAAGACAGATCCTTGCAGAACACCAAACTTTACTTTAGAGAGTGTGAAGAACTCACCATTTACATCAACAAACTCATAGCCTGAGCCAGGAGAGAAAGCTGTTTTAAAACAGGGTCAATTACCTCTGGAATATCATGTTGGAGGAAACCAGAGGAACTTAGTGGAAATCTACATGGACACAAGGGAATCTTGTATACGGACAATAACCGGAGAATCAAAACAAAAATAAATGTTTAATGTCACCGGATCATCACGGTTCCTTCCTTGGAGTACTTTTGATAGATACTGACCACTTCAGAACAGGAACATCACGCACATCATTTTGTGTGGACAATATTTTTGGGACACCTGACTTTTCCTGCAATATGTGGTTCTTCCTACAAAATTAGAGGCACACAATTCATGTCTTTGAATGTGGAATAATACAATTTGGTGTTCACTTCAATTTGGAAATCCAAACCTGTTTCAGCATGGGAATGCCCATGTGCACAAATTGAGCTCCATAAAGATCTGATTTACATGATTTGGACTGAAGATCTTGAGTGACCTGCTGTAGAGCTCTGATCTTATCCCTACTGAACACCTTTGGGATGAATGTGAATGCTGACTGCAACCCAGGTCTCCTCATCTCACCTAAATCAATATCTGACTTTATCAACACCCCTATGGCTGATGAACACAGATGTCCTCAAGCACACTCCAAAATCTAGTGGAACATCTTCCCAGAAGAGTGGAGAGAATTTTGAAAGCCAATTTGAACTAAATGTGTAATGCGATGCTTAAAAACCACATACCATACTTATGACCAGGTGTTGCTCTGGATAAATTCCATAAATACAAATGTAAATATATTATCTAACAACAAACGGTATTTATCAATGCAATGCCGTGTTTGTACACCGGCGAAATGCGACTCTGACCTATGACATCATCAACCAATTCAGCTCAGGAGTGCAGGCTGATTTGCACATTCCGGAGTGTGCCTTCTGGTCTATCATGGGTGAGGGAAAAAGTCTTATCTGAAGTGTGTGTTTGTGTGTGTGAAACAGAAACAAAAAGAGAACAGGGCATGGCATCTCTCATTGGTCCGGATTAGAGACGTTCAGATACCGAGCTCTCAAGACAGGAGTTTACTGAGAGAGAACAGACGAGCTGTTCGGCGCAGTAATCAGACGCTCGGAATTCCCTACAAATGCCAAAACACGATGGATCTACAGTATATAGATAGAATTTGGTCTAGATTAGTATGTGCTCTTTGTGGAACATCCCATTCCACATTGAGTAACTTCCACTCTTCTGGGAAGATGTTCCTCTAGATTCTGTGGAGATTTGTGAAGATTCACTCAACTACAGGGATGTTAGTAAAGTCAGGTTCTCATGTGGCTGTGGAGGTGAGGAGGCCTGAGGGGCAGTCAGCATCCTAAATAAAGGTGTTCAATAGGGATTGAGCTGTATAGTAGAATATCTTCCACATCTTTCAACCCATGGAAAGAATATCTTCATGAAGCTGGATCTGTGCACAGGTCATGCTGAAATTGTCATGCTGAAACAGAATTCAGACGTCCTAAAGAACCAAATAACAACCCAGGTGTCCCAATACAGTACATTTGTCTACATGGCGTATTTTTTTGGGCCCTCTTGATTCTTGAACAAATTGATTGTCTCCCATGAGACAAGTAAACGAGATACACCTAGACAAAACGTATCCAACATATGACAGTGACCGGAGACGTTTTTTAAATAATTTGCAGATTGTTTATCTACACACCCGAGGAGTGTGTTTGTGATCTCAGGACATATTGTGTCTACTTTTTTTTTAAGGACAGTATGCCCCCGCTGTTATTCAGCAGGCATACTCTGTGTGTGTGTGTGTGTGTGTGTTTGTGTGTGTGTGTGTGTGTGTGTGTGTGTGTGTGTGTGTGTGTGTGAGAGAGAGAGTTATCAGCACCAGAGCTATGGCTCGGGACTGTTCAGCTGGAGGTATGTGGAACAGATAAAACACTTCTCTCATCAGACACAAGAGGAGGAGGATGGCTGAGGACAGAAGATTTTCCACTGTGGTCTCTCGTTGAAACCTTTACCTTTTTTTTTTCATGACGCACACGCAGTTCATGCAAAGCGGCTTATCTGAAACTAAGTGCGGCAGAATGTCCTCACTGTCATTTTGAATGAAATTGTGGGCAAGAACGAGAATTTTTTATTTGTTATAAGACTGAAGTGTTTTAAAATTAAAGCATAATCAGCTTTACAGAATTTCAGAGTTTCACTCCACTGTAAAGGTTTGTTCACGTTTAAATATGCATAAATTCACGTTATCCATTATACATATACTTTTCAGCTACGTGTGGTTCCTTCATGAACTGTTACCACAAAAATAGAGATACACAATGGAGCTGGGAGACCAAAACCTGTTTCAGACCTTTTGCACAAAGCCAGCTCCATGAAGATATCCATTCCATGAGTAGGAGTAGAAGATCTTCTGCTATGGAGTTCTGACCCTCAACCATACTTAACATCTTTGAGATGAATCCTTCCGGCTGACTGCACCCCAGGCACCTTTACTAATGGCTGAATGAGCACAAATCTCAACGAGTACACTCCAAAAATCCAACCTTTTCCCAGAAGTGTGGATGTTATTATAACAACAATTGGGAAGTAAATGTGGTTCTTCGTCAAACTTTCGCCACAAAGTTGGAATCACACAGTTATATAGAATGCCATTGTATGCTGTATTGTTACAATTTCTTATTTATTGGAACTCAAAGGACCAGATGTGATCCAGGATGAGGATGCAGATGTGCACAAAGTGAGTTTAATGAAGATGTTGGAGTGGAAGAACCTCAACCCCACTGAACACCTGTGGGAAGAAATGGAACTGGAGCTTCAACACAACCATGCCTTCAAATCCTCAGAAGCTTTCCCAGAAGACTGGAGCTAATGATAAGAGCAAAGAGAATAGATTTGGAATCGGATGTTTAATAAGCATATTTGGATGATTTGAAATGAGCAAGAGTAACCGTGAAGCACCATGAGCTGCATTGTTAAAGCAATAATTGGTGAATTTCTGGCCGGACGATTCCATTTTCTCCATTTTTTGCTTACGTGGGAGTCATTGTTTCTGAGACTACGAATCCAAATTGCTATATACAGGTAGTCCCCTAATACGTCCTTACGCCTCTCCATTGTAATTCAAAAATATAATAAGTCAAAGAGGGTACTATGACTGTGTCAGTCTTTCCTGCTTCATGCTGATTAATAATTAAATTCTGCTCTAAACTGAAGGCTTTCCTCTTCTTTTTTTTCACTACAGGCAGGAGACATACTTGGGTTCTTGGAAGACATGCTTTTATCACTGAGATTGCTGTTTGAAAAAGTTTGAGACAAAAACCACACTGAGACAAGTTTACTCCGTCGACCGCTTACGAGAGCGAGGCCTCTCACAGCTCATCCCAGCTACAACGTATCGTACATCGGATGCTACCTCCTGTTGCGCAAAACTTTATTGGTTTACAATTTTTGTCGTATCGCTATCGTCATCGTAATATCCAAAAATCGTAAGTCGAACAATCGTAACTCGGGGACCATCTGGATTTCTTGAAATGTTGATGTATGGAAGCAAACCACACGTGAACTACATTGTTCCAGTGTTTTTGCCAAACTCGAGCAATCCACATAGCCCAAATATCCAGCCGGCTATGGCTCGCTCTGTGCCGATGGGACACGTGCTGCTGATGGATAAGTTTAGCTCTCGATCCAAGTCTGCTGAGACGAAACACAGAAGCTACCCTGTACCATTACAATCAATCCATCTTTCGCTTTCACACACACACACACACACACACACACACACACACACACACACGCACACCCACACACACTTACCCATGCCCACATACAGATCCAACAACACTTATATCCATCTACATCTAAATTAAACACAATTTGAAAAGCTGCAAATTGAAAATGTGTTGAAATTTTACTTACTTAAATCTACAACATGTATTAAATAGGCGTGTGCGGAAACATTTCAGCTGTGAGGCAAATTTTGTCGGGACATGAATCAGAAACATTGAGGGTATTAGAAGAAGAAAATAGTCCGCCATGTTCTACAACATAAACTTTGGGACGGTAACAGAAAAATAATGCATCCAATAATCATCGTTTATTACAATATTTTCCTTTTTATAAAATGTAAAGCTATATTCTGAATCATTTAGATCAGTCCACTGGCTTCTCAAGCAATCCCAAGGCAAAAATCTTCTCTATTCTGACCAGTTTTATATATTTGTGTGTGTGTGTGTGTGAGTGTGTCCTGATTTTGTTCCCCAAATGTCAGAATTAATTAATTACTATCTCTTGACCTTTCGTCTCTGTATTTTTTCAGATACCAAGCAAATTCTAATGCATGTACAGAAGCTCAGTGGGAACGACATCCCCGACCCTGAGAAGGATTTGTGGTCATTGATGGTGGTCCATGACCCCCTGATCATCACCATTCTACTGTTTTCTGTTTTTTCTTTCTAGACTTTTAGACAAACTTACTATTTTCATCCATTATTATATGTTCTTATTTCCTGATTTTGACTTTCTCAGTTCATTTGTAGTGTCCCAGTGTCTTTCAAGTGTCCTCAACTCCTTCCCCACATTCTCTGTCCTTCTCTTTGGCATTTTATTGAGGGCAATTTAGCCTTTCACTTCCTTGGAGACCTCATCCTTTCTAGGTTAGCAAAAAAATAGACCAGTGTCATAGACAAAACCAACAAAACCAGCAAAGCAGGAAAACAGATTAGCGCAAGTGTAGGACTGGTAACATAAACTGAATTGATACAGGGGCCAGACACAAGAGTGGGATTACGGCCACTACACTACACTAATCCAGATAAATGTGAAAAATATTTCCCAGAAGCTGCTCATTCACGCTGAAACATCTGAAAATGCATACATACCTGTACTGCACATGAGCGAAACTCAAGATGCTACAACCTGCGTCATTTTTGCCTGTAGTTTATTTACTTTCTGGCTCTTGGAAACTTCGGCACCAATGATTAAAAAAAAATGCATAATTGTTCTTGAAAGCCTCCATTTTCAAAGTGCACACGAAAATGCCGTTTTTCTCATTGATCCACTTTGGAGAGCGTTTTCAAAAAGCTAAGTTTTCTTTGACTAAAAACTAAAAACCAAAGCTAAATCAACAACATGTCTGTTAGATCCCATTCCAACTAAACCACTAAAAGCAGTGGTACATACAGCTTGTGGGACTGAATAATATTAACTCCTCACTATTTTTAGGTCATATCCCTAAACCCCTCGAATTAGTATATATTAAGCCCCTCATTAAGAAACCTAATTTGGATCCAAACACACTATCAAAATACAGACCCATTTCAAATCTTCAATTTATGTCTAAGATTTTAGAAGAAATTGTCTCTGCCCAGTTATGTTCCTACTTACAAGAGACCAATATCTTTGAAGAGTTTTAGTCAGGTTTCAGGCCCCATCATAGCACAGAATATGCTCTAGTTAAAATCACTAATGACCTGTTTTCATCTTCAGACCAAGGCTACATCTCTCTGTTAGTTTTACTAGATCTCAGTGCTGCATTCGAAACTATAGATCATTATTTTTTCCTAGATCGCTTACAGAATTACATCGGCATTCAGGGACAGGCATTAAGCTGGTATAAATCCTACCTGTCTGTCACCATTTTGTAGATTTAAATGGAGAACTATCCAGGGTAATGCAAGTAAATAATGGGGTGCCACAAGGTTTAGATCTAGGACCCCTGCTTTTTACAATATACATGTTTCCCTTGGAAATATTATAAGGCATGGGATTTGCTTCCACTCTTATGCTGATGATACCCAGCTATATATCGCTATATCTCATTGAAACCATACAATACAACTCAATTGGCTCGGATAACTGAGTGTGTCAAATAATTAAAAGATTGGATGACTCATAACTTTCTATTATTAAATTCTGATAAGAAAGATTTTGCTCATTGGCCCAAAAATCAGTACACAGAAGCTTCAGCATTTCAACCTGCATTTAGAAGGATGTACTGTAACTATTAGTTCAACAGTAGAAGACCTGGGAGTTATTTTATACACCAACTTGTCTTTTAAAAATCATATCAACCATATTACAAAAACAGGCTTCTTCCACCTTAAAAATATTGCTAAGCTAAGAAACATGTTATCTTTATCCGATGCAGAGAAGCTCGTCCATGCGTTCATGACCTCCAGACTGGAATATTGTAGTGCATTATTAGGTGGTTGTCCTGCATCATTAATAAACAAGCTACAGTTTGTCCAAAATGCAGCAGCCAGAGTTCTTACAAAGTCGAGAAAATATCACCATGCCAAATGGATCCCACTTCATGTGGAGTTTGGACATTGGACCTCCTTAAGTGTTTAAAGGCTCTGGCATGGAGAAGCTGGTGTTGGATCTGTGATGATCACAAATGTTGAGCAATTTTTGAGTTGCTCAGTAGCTCCTGGTTTTATAACCACAAATGACTGTAAAAGACTGAAGAAATAACATTACTCATAATCTTACATTCCAGTGCTAATGTTATTTCTTACTCTCCAGTGTTCTGTATGGTTTAATCACACTCTTGACGTCACCAAAATGAGGATGGGTTCCCTTTTTGAGTCTTGTTCCTCTCAAGGTTTCTTGCTCATAACATCTAAGTGAGTTTTTTCTTGCCACATTCACCATGGCTGCTCATCAGGGATAAATGCACACCGTTCACCTTAACTCTTAAATTCTGTAAAGCTGCTTTGAGACAATATCTGGTGTGAAAAGCGCGATAGAAATAAACTTCACTAGATCTAAAAACCTATAAGCTATTTTCCATGAGCCCACAAAGCATGATGGCATCTGGCATCTTTTGTTCCAGGAAGGAAAATTTTGACCCTGTGCCCAAAATAAAGTGAGCATTGTAGAAGATGTTTAGCTGCATAAAAGTTTCCTTTATAACTAGCTGGAAAATAGAGGCGGGCCATCGGATTTCAAACTGGAGGTCACTCAAGTTGCAGGGGTCTGTGTTGTGGTAAGAATTGTTCTGTCTTTTTATGGCCTTTATAAGTACTGAATGGCAGACTTCGTGCCAAAACCAGCTGAAGACTTTAAGTGAAATCTTCCAATGAGTCAAAATCCTTATTAGAGGTCAAGGTGCAGGCAGGTGCAGGTACTGAAGAAAGATCTGCTAGCATGCTCAAAACACAGGCATGTACAAGCAAAAAATTTTCATAGCAAACGCTTTTTCAAGGAGCTTTTTTGAAACCCAGAAGCTTTTTTAGGAAATCAAGGATTTGAAAAGTTGCATGTTTAAGCATTTGGACCATTTTACTGGAAAACCTTTCACTTTCTACTGCAGAGCTGTATAACTAAATGTTTGTGGACACCTGACCATCACACCCATCATATAATATATGTACAGTTTTTTCAGATGTACTCCTCTCTTAGCTTTTTGCTATAGTTACCTCCACTCTTCTGGGAGAGCTTTCCACTGTAGTTTTGTGGCATGGCTCATTCACCTATTCATTTACATTTAAGGCATTTGGCAGACGCCCTTATCCAGAGCGACAAACAAACTTGCTCCAGGGCCCAGCAGTGGCAGCTTGGTGGTGCTGAGATTTGGACATCCGATCAAGATTCCAATGCCTTAACCACTGAGCTACCACCTTCCTGTTTAGCCATCAGGGTTTTCATGAGGTCAAGTTCTTATGTCGGGCCAGCAGGTCTGTGGAGCAGTCAGTATTCCAGTTCCCATCCCAAAGTGTTCAGTAGGGTCACTTGGGTTCCACCATTCTAACATTCACATGTCTTTATGGACTTTGCTTTGCACATAGATACATTATAATGCTGTAACAGGTTTGGGCTTCACAGTGAGCTAGGAAGCTGGGGTCAGAGCACAGGTTCACCATGTTACAGAACCCCCAGAGCTGAGACACTGCTCAAGGGCCTAACAGTGGCAGCTTAGTGGTGCTGAGGTTTGATCTCCCCCGACATTCCAATCAGTAACCCAAAGCCTAAACCATTAAGCTGCCACTTCGGAGAGGGAACACATACAGCTAAAATAGTTAGGTGTCCACTAACTTGTGGCAATATAGTATTCATTGTATAGTTATTTATTGGACATTCATTAAACTCACACAGGTTTGGCTGAGCTCATGTTAATCCTGAGTACCTACAGAGTAGTATTGCATCTTTCATATCTCCAAAGTGTCATTAGTTGTATCAGATTTATAAAGGAAAAATCCAGCATCACGCTTTATAGGCATGGCTGTACATATCTGATTCAGAATCGAATCCCGGGTCTGAAATTGAGTATCGAGAACAACAGCAGCAACGACGACTACAGCAGGACGTCTCTATATGGTAAGTACTCTACAAGTTTCTCTGTCACATCCAAAAACACACTTCTTTGGAGATGTTCTTTTGAGCAAGTCTTGTGCAGCACTGTGACGGCTTCTGTGACCGAACGAAGCATGGTGATGGGTGCTCTCGCTATTCCTGGAGAAGCACCCATACAAGGAGTTCTGCTCTTCATCGTGTCATGAAGAACCATACTCGATTAAAAATGTTTTAAAACTCATACGAGCCTGGAAGAAGTGCATTTGGCACAGAAATTTACCAATTGGTCATGTTTAGTATCCAAACCCAACTGTCTAAATAACTCTGAATGCATGAAATAGCATTAGACCCCCACCCCCACCCCCATTAATGTACTGGAACCTTGTTCTAAGCATAGTAGTGATGTAATTCCCTTTTGGTGATGCCTCTCTTATACACAATGCCTTGAAGCTACATCATGTTAACATCAGATTTGCACAAAAACAACAAAGAGCTTTGGTTAGCTCTCTTGCGGCAACTTTTATTTTCATAATGAGTTTTTAAACGCCCTAACCACTGAGCACTTTGCATAATGCTCACCATTCCTACCATGCGTTTGGAGACGAGGGAGTTGGCCAGAACTTGTGGAATTAGCTCTATAGGCAAATGCATACACATTTCCTGCCAATGCTAAATGCACATTATTCGCTCATATATTATAATCTGACAGCACAGTGAAATCCGTTTGCATATCCCAGTCAGGTTAGGAAGCTGGGGTTAGCCATGACACAGTCCCCCTGAAGCACAGAGAGTTTGGCACAGTAATTTAGATGACTGGTCAAATCATCTCCAAAACTGCAGCTCTTGTGGGATGTTCCTGGTCTGCAGTGGGAACATTGGTGAACTGGCAACGAGGTCACGGGCGGCCGAGACTCACTGATGCACAAGTGGTCCGATCCAACAAATGAACTCCTGTAGCTCAAATTGCTGAAGATATAAATGTTGTTGATGGGTCAGAACTGTTTTGGCAGAAAAAGGGGGACAAACACAATATTAGGCAGGTGGTCATAATGTTATGCCTGATTGCTTTAAATATATATTTATATTGTTGCTTTTTTTGTAAGTCTTTGTTCACACTCTATTGTGTTTATATACTATATTTTACTATTTCTCTTTATTTAATTCTATACTACATGCATTTTACTTGATCTCGTACACATATTTACAATATTTATATGCAGTTCAGCTGCAATACAAATGTACAATTTTTGTCATGCCAATAAAGAGAAAAAGAGAGAGAGAGAGAGAGAGAGAAAGAGAGAGAGAGAGAGAGCAAGAAACAAAGAAATAAAGTAAATATAGGAACAACGGACAGAGAAAAAGATGGTAGAGAAGATGTTGGAGCACATGCCGGCGGAGGAGGACAGCGAGCGCTGAACCGCGGGAGAGACCGAGGGAAAGAGGAGTAAAAGAGAGAGAGAGAGAGAGAGAGAAAGAGAGAGAGAGAGAGAGCAAGAAACAAAGAAATAAAGTAAATATAGGAACAACGGACAGAGAAAGAGAGGTAGAGAAAGAGAGAAAAAATATAGAAAGAACAGAGAGTTGGAGTGAGGGAGGTAGAGAGAGAGAGAGAGAGAGAGAGAGAGAGAGAGAGAGAGAGAGAGAGAGAGAGAGATGCTAAAGGTGAGGAGTGCACATCTGGCCTCTGTCACACACTGACAGCTGTGTCGTGAAGACTTCCCACAGTGTGAATGTGGTCACCAGCACCAGAAGATCTGGAGTTCACTGCTTCAGGTTATTCATCTCGCGCTTTTTGATTCCTTTTTTTTTTCTTTCCTTTTTCTTTATTTCTTGTTAGTTGTTTATAAACCTGTTCCTCCTCAACACACCTGGTTCCGGGTGAATTCGGGATGTTTACGCAGTCCGCTTTCTTTATTTGATTTTACATTTTTAATCAATCAATTAATCAATCAATCAATTCGAGAAAGTTCGCGCGCTTTCGAATCGCCTTGGCAACCGCGTATTTTTTTTTATTTTGAGCCGGAACTCAACTCCCCGTGCGTCCTCCCTCCCCTCTCTCTCTCTCTCTCTCTCTCTCTCTCTCTCTCTCTCTCTCTCTTTCACTCCTCTTTCCCTCGGTCTCTCCCGCGGTTCAGCGTTCGCTGTCCTCCTCCGCCGGCATGTGCTCCAACATCCCCGCACATCCTTCCCCTGTTGCGTCCACGTGAAGGAAGTGGACTTCGGCATTTCTCGGTTCTTTTCGTGGCTCGTTCTTGGTTTCGCCCGGATGTCAAAATGCCCGTTCGGCGTGGACACGTCGCTCTTCAGAACACCTACTTGGACACCATCATCCGCAAATTCGACGGGCAAAGTAAGTTGGACATATAAACCTTTATTTCATACCCTAATAATAATAATAATAATAATAATAATAATGATAATAATAATAATAATAATAATAATATTAATAACAACAACAACAAAAACAACAACAATAATAATAATAATAATAATAATTATTATTATAATTAAAAGTAAACTGATGCAACTTCCTCATAAAACCAACCTTCATAAAGGCCTTTTTATAGTAGTAATTAAGTTTCCATAGTTACCACTGTTACAACTTTCACCAAATGTTCATTTCTAACATTACAGAAATTCACCCTCCTGTTTATCTGTTTATCAGATTTTTCTACCAAAAAGAAAATAATATGAATTCACATTTTCGCTCAGGATTTTATCCCTCACGTGTCACAGCCTGGATTTGTTACGCAAATGGCACTGGGTAATAATATAGAGATGCAAATGGCAATTGTGCATGAGGGAAATCAGAATTCACCCGTGTGTGTGTGTGTGTGTGTGTGTGTGTGTGTGTGTGTGTCCTAATAATCCAGGCCTTTTCCAAAAGTCTAGGTCAAAATGTACGACTGTAGGAGCTTGTGAATATCCTCTCAATTAGATCGATAGATCGATAGATCGATAGATAGATAGATAGATAGATAGATAGATAGATAGGTACAACTTTATTGTCTTTGCATAGTACAGGTACCCAGAAACGAAATGCAGTTAGGGATCTACCAGAAGTGCAAACAGTAGTAATTTGCAACCTGACAGGTGCAGATCAATATGTAAATATATGTACAGCGTGTAATGTATATATGTAGAGAAATGTAAAGCATATACATATAAAAGTTATTCAGGTAAGACATGTGCAGAAGCTTTTCAGCAAGTACACTAAGTATATGTATATATTTATAGTGACCGATGCGATACGATTCCCCCATTACGATGCAGTGAGATCCGATATCGATTCGATTCAACACAAACCCGATACGGAAAAATACACCGGAAAAAATACGATGCTCTGCAATTCAATATGGTTCAGAGGGTTCACTTTTATTTCAGCAAATCATAAAATTACCTGTGTGTGCCCTAGACGTCTAAACGACACACTTCTTTGGAGATGTTTTTTTGAGCAAGTCTTGTGCAGCACTGTGACGGCTTCTGTGACCGAACGAAGCATGGTGATGGGTGCTCTCTCTCTCTCTCTCTCTCTCTATTCCACGCCCCAGTCTCCGTAGTGTGGTACATCATATTCACGTAGCGGCAGCGTTACTGAGAGGACGTTGGTGAGGTTTAGCGAGGAGAAATCGATTTACATAGTAAATATCGGTCACGATTTATTGGTCATTTTCTAGATAATAAAAGTAGAGCACATGTTCTATTAATTATACACTGCCCATCCTAAAAACAAAGTCAAAACTGGGATTTAACTAAATCAATAGTTACGGCATTGGTGATTGTTTCAGCTTCTAATTTCTGAAACAACCATGTTGGAAGTCACATCCTGTGTTCGTGGAAAAGATGTTTCAGAAGGGTCCAATTATTGGCATGGATCAAGTAAGGAAAACATCTAAGGAGATCGCTGAATTTGCTCAAATTGGGTTAAGAACTGACCAACATTAATAAAATCTGGAAGGACAGTGGGGAACCATCGTTTTCGAGGAAGAAAAGGTTCTATAAAAATCTTGAATGAACGTGATCCGCGACTTTTGGTGAAATAAAATCTTAAAAAAAAACATCAGTAGAACTCACAGGTTAATAGTTAAAGTAACAACATTTCCACACATACAATGCGAAGGGAACTCGAGGGACTGGGACTAAACAGCTGTCTGCCCTTAAGAAAGCCACTTATCATTCTAAAAAAAAAAGGCTTCAATTTGTGAGGGAGCATAAAGATTGGACTCTGGAGAAATGAAAGAAGGTCATGTGGTCTGATGAGTCCAGATTGACCCTGTTCCAGAGTGATGGACGCAGTAGGGTAAGAAGAAAGGCGGATGAACTGATGCACCCATCATGACTAGTGCCTACTGTACAAGCCTGTGGGGGCAGTGCTGTGATCTGAGGTCGCTGAAGTTGGTCAGGTCTCGGTTCAGCAACGTTATGTGCCCAAAAAATGAGGTCAACTGACAACCTGAATATACTGAATGACCAGGTGATTCCATCAATGGATTTTTTCCATTTCCGGGCATATTCCAAGATGACATTGATTGCCAACCACAGAGTCCAGACCTTAACATAATCAATGTCTTCGAAATAATCTGAATAGATATGTTTAATTCTATACCAAACCCATACTGTGATGTGTTTTTCGTGCTGGGAAGTAGGACGAAGATCCTCTAGCGATAGACCTGCGATGAAAGAGAAATCGCGCTCGCACGATTGGCTGTCACAATACGGGCATAGAACCGCATCGTATAGACGATCGGTACTCGAGCTGAAAGTGAGCGTGAGGTAATATGGAGATTTTTCCCTGTACATTTCAACAAAGTTGTAGTCCGAGGCTGCACATTTCGAATTCTTTTCGACAAATGCATTGTAGGATTGTTCAATACAACAGAAACCCAAGTTTTAAGTGTCACCAAGAACAGCAAGGAAAGTTATAGTGTCGTAGCAGTTTTCAGAGAGCGTATATGTGTGTGTGATTTCCTTCCTCTCTCACATGTTGCTCACACAGTGTAAGCTGTTTCATCCACCCCATCTCTCAACCTGTCAAGCTGTTCTGTCTCTCTCTCTCTCTCTCTCTCTCTCTCTCTCTCTCTCTCTCTCTCTCTCTCTCTATTTCTCTCTCTCTCTTGTTCACTCTTTTGCTATCTTTGCCCCCGTGGGAGGCTGCCTGATGTGTGAACCACAGGGCCGACGTTATATATAGCTCTTTCCGACACTAGTTAGTGCTCTAGATCAGAGTGATGAACTAATCAGTGCCCAACCCTTCATGGTTTCGGGATGCTAAAGAAATGAGATGAAATGCTTGTTATGAAGTTTGTGATACAAATGACGTGCTTTCTGTGGGGCCAAGGTTACGACCTACAGTATGGATTTGTGTATTTATTTCCAGTGGAGTAGGTGTGGCCTGTGTGTATTTATTTCCAGTGGAGTTGGTGTGGCCTGTGCTTATTTATTTCCAGTGGAGTAGGTGTGGCCTGTGCGTATTTATTACTAGTGGTGTAGGTGTGGCCTGTGTGTATTTATTTCCAGTAAAGTAGGTGTGTCCTGTGTGTATTTATTTCCAGTGGAGTAGGTGTGGCCTGTGTGTATTTATTTCCAGTGGAGTAGGTGTGGCCTGTGTGTATTTATTTCCAGTGGTGTAGGTGTGGCCTGTGTGTATTTATTTCCAGTGGAGTTGGTGTGGCCTGTGCTTATTTATTTCCAGTGGAGTAGGTGTGGCCTGTGTGTATTTATTTCCAGTGGAGTAGGTGTGGCCTGTGTGTATCTATTTCCAGTGGAGTAGGTGTGGCCTGTGTGTATCTATTTCCAGTGGAGTAGGTGTGGCCTGTGTGTATCTATTTCCAGTGGAGTAGGTGTGGCCTGTGTGTATTTATTTCTAGTGGAGTAGGTGTGGCCTGTGTGTATCTATTTCCAGTGGAGTAGGTGTGGCCTGTGCTTATTTATTTCCAGTGGAGTAGGTGTGGCCTGTGCGTATTTATTTCCAGTGGAGTAGGTGTGGTTTGTGTGTAATTATTTCTAGTGGAGTAGGTGTGGCTTGTGTGTATTTATTTCTAGTGAAGTAGGTGTGGCCTGTGTGTATCTATTTCCAGTGGAGTAGGTGTGGCCTGTGTGTATTTATTTCCAGTGGAGAAGGTGTGGCCTGTGTGTATTTATTTCCATTGGAGTAGGTGTGGCCTGTGCTTATTTATTTCCAGTGGAGTAGGTGTGGCCTGTGCGTATTTATTTCCAGTGGAGTAGGTGTGGCTTGTGTGTAATTATTTCTAGTGGAGTAGGTGTGGCTTGTGTGTAATTATTTCTAGTGGAGCAGGTGTGGCTTGTGTGTATTTATTTCCACTGGAGTAGGTGTGGCCTGTGCTTATTTATTTCCAGTGGAGTAGGTGTGGCCTGTGCGTATTTATTTCCAGTGGAGTAGGTGTGGCTTGTGTGTAATTATTTCTAGTGGAGTAGGTGTGGCTTGTGTGTATTTATTTCTAGTGGAGTAGGTGTGGCCTGTGTGTATTTATTGCCAGTGGAGTAGCTGAGGAAACCCACTTTACACATCTGGTCAGGTTGAATAGGTCGTCTCGGTGCGACGAAACGAGGCGCCCGCAGTTATTTAGAGGCGAACACACTGAACTGAACAGTTGCTAGTCACTGTTAACAAAACAGAACACTCATGATGATGTGTCGAGCTGGATCAATAGCTTGTGTACACTCACAGTGCCGTGAACAGGAACAGCTCAAAGCCAAAGAGCTCAAAGAGTTACAACAGAAATATCCAGCGATAGTCGCGGAAGTAATGAATAATCTACATACTACATTTGTCCCCATGTGCTGTTAGAAAAAGCTCCACTCTTCTGGGAAGATGTTCCAGTAGATTTGTGGAGATTCATTCAGCCAGGAGGATGTTAGTGAAGTCAGGTGAGGTGAGGAGGCCTGGAGTGCAGTCAGGGTTCCAATTTATCCCAATAGGGTTGAGGGTTAGAGCTCTATAGCAGGAGATCATGTCTTCATGGAGCTGGCTTTGTGCACAAGGTCATTGTCATGCTGAAACAGGTTTAGGTCTCCTAGTTTATGTGAGGGGAACATTTTTGTTAGCAGTTCTTGTTTGTACAGTATTTGGAAGCCAAAGTGTTACATGAATATGAAAAAAAAAAAAAAAATCACAGTTTTTAAATAAATATAAGAAAAGAAATCAAATCCTGTTTATTACCAGGTTTAGTTTTGTAGCTGTACAAGTTCCTGCGAATGGGTTTGTATAGAGCTACATCATTAGAATAAATGCATTAAAAATAATAATGAACATTGCACTGTGTGTGTGTGTGTGTGTGTGTGTGTGTGTGTGTGTGTGTGTGTTTGTGTGTTCATGTTAACATGCTACTGCTCTGACAAGTGTCTGCTTCCAATCCCTCAAATCCAAGTGGGCTCTGTCGGCTGCTAGGCAACCGGCAAACGCTTTCCGTTTGGCAGAAGCATTGAAGAGCGATAACGAGCGTGCCCGAGAAGTTCTCCCCACCAAAACAATTATCGCCGAGCCTATTAGAAGGGTTGAGGGAACGAACAAAACACAGGGAGGAAAAGAAAACGAAAGTTAGTTTGGATTTGCCCGTCAAAATCTGACGCGAGGAGAAGAAGCGCCGATCACGCCGTGTAAGATGACACGCTCTGTCCAGCTGGAGCGTTCTGAGGACCAGATGGAGGGATGGGTTGAAGGACGGAGTGGTTGTTTATTTGTGTTTAGCCTGCTCAAGTGCCATGGAAGAAATAACTCATACAATCACGGGGGCTGAACAAAAACACTCTAAGTCTTGTGCTGATTATACAGATGATGATAGTGATGGGGGAGGGGGGAGGGATGCCACAGAGAGACAGTGATGATCCTGCTTGGGTAAGATGTTCCTCTAGATCAGGAAACACTGAGAGCATACCTCTTAGGTACCCATTAATGTGAAGGTCTACCAGTTTAATAAACACACTGTTTTCAGTTTGATCTGAAATAACAAATTTGCTTAATTGACCTTTTATTACATGTTATTATTAATAATTAATGATATTCATCTATGTAAAGACACTGATCATGTTTATGATTTCTCATTGTAATTATCATCAATGATTTAACAAAGTAGGAAACATCTATTTTTAGAAAGGCCCGCAGGCTACTCATTTGATCCTTACGGGCTACCACGTTGGTGACCCATGCTCTAGGTTATGTGGAGATTGCTGGTACTGATGTAGGTGAGGTGAGGAGGCCTGGGGTGTAGTCAGTATTCCAATTAACCCCAAATGTGTTTAATAAGGTTCTCCATAGCAGGAGATCTTCCAGTCAAACCTATGGTAAAGCAGATCATCATGGAGCTGGCTTCGTGCACAGGAGAATTGTCATGCTGACACAGGTTTAATTTCAAAGTTCAAGTGAATGGAAAAGTTGCTACAACATCAAAATACGTCCTATACAATTGTTTGTCTTCAACTTTGTGGTATCAGTTTGGTAAAGAAGCACAAATGGAAATGGAAATGTCAGACGTCCCCATAAACATACGCCAATAAAAGTAAGTACAGTAGTTCAACACAAGACAGGTGAACACATTCAGTAAAGAAGCTAATAGAAGGAACGAAAACTTAATAAAAGCATCTGGATACGTGTAAATAATGTCTACTGTTAAAAACGCATTAGATCATCAAAAAATAATTTGTGAAATTTTTGTAGGCGGGCAAAAGAAACTTGCATTTAAAAAGTTTAGCTAGCAGCTAGCATGAATAGCTAGCCGGCTGTAATCTTTTTTTATTTGGTAGGATCATGTATGAGAGGTCAGACTATTACTATTGCTTTGAATATTGCTTTACCATCAGACCTGCTCATTTAAATATTAAGCCATACCTACAATTCCCATATAGTGTTCTTATTAGCGATATTATCTGGACTTTTCTTTTTTTTCCATCCTTTTTTTTCCTCTTTTTTTTCCAATTATATTCTCTTGGTCTTTTTTTCCCAGCTGTCGTCTCTCTCTCCTCTGTCTCCAGTCTCCTTTGCACTTTCTCAGAGTTAAATGTTGTAAACAGTGACCGTCTCTTCTCTTCTTTTTCTTCTCAGTCTTCTTCTTCCTGTTTTCGGCGTGCTTTTATCTCATTACCGATCTGATTTAGCAAGTTCAGCTCGATCCTCACTTTTTCAGCCCTGATTAATGCAGTGTGTTTAACTCCAATTAACAGGAATTAAACTCATAGCTCTGTCACATCACTTTCAGTGAACACACTCTTTACTGGAATAAATTAGTGTGTATTCGGCTTTTTTTTTATTGAATATTGAAAGCAAAAATATGTTAAAATAGATTTGAATTGTTTCTGTTCAGATTGTTGAATTGGAAATATTGTGCACTTTAGAGCATTGATAATAATTTGTATTTCACAAATACAAATTATTATCAATGCTCTAAAGTGCACAATATTTCCAATTTAACATCCAATCCAAACCTGGACATCAAAGGGAATTTCATTGGAGGATTTATTTTTTATTTTTTTTATTAATTCTTTTATGACTTGTTTGTTCAAAGTCCCAAATCCCAAACCTAAAAAACTAAAAATGATAATCTGGCAACAATCTTTTAAAGATTTTTTACATTTTTCAAACATGATTATTGAATAATTTTGTACGAATAAAAAAGAATGAATGCAACATGCACAGAGCTGATTCAGTTTTTATTAATATTTTAATGCACATTGATTTATTTATCTTTTTATTATTATTTTTACTATTATTTTTAGAAATCCAAAAAATAAAATAATCCAACATAGAAATTAAACATAACATAATAAAAACTACAAAACAAACAAACAAAACGTATATATATAATATTTTTATATATATTTGATATTTATACATAAAAATTTTTGATTTTTCCTAAAATATGGAGGATTTTTAAATATATGAATTCTATATGTATATAAATATGTGAAAAAAATTAAATATTTTATTACTAATGCAAAAAAATCTTTATTCTTTATTTTTAGTGCAGTAACATAAACAGCAGTACTTATTCCAGAACAGGGATGGTTACTTACTTATCTGTCATAAAAAACATTTCCTTTTTTTTTTATTCTAGAATATGAATAATAAGACAAACTACAAACAAACAAAAATATATATTTTATGCCAGATATACATTTTATAATAAAAAAAATCTGATTATTATTATTATAATTTGTTAATATATTATTAATATCTATTATTAATATCTAAACTCTGCTTTCTTGGGTGTCTTTCAGATCGCAAGTTCCTGATTGCCAATGCCCAGATGAAGAACTGTGGCATCATATACTGCAACGAGGGTTTCTGCCAGATGTTCGGCTTCTCGCGGGCCGAGATCATGCAGCAGGCGTGCACGTGTCATTTCCTGGCAGGACCGGGCACCATGAAGAGCGCTCTGGCTCAGCTGGCCCAGGCCCTGCTGGGCTCAGAGGAGCGCAAGGTGGAGATCCTCTACTATTCCAAAGAAGGTATGTAGAGAGGAGGAGAGGAAATTAGAAGAGAAGGAGAGTGATGAGTTGGAGATAGTTGGAGCTCACAACACACTTACGATTAGCTGGTCTCTGTGATTGACAGGAGAAAAAGAGTATGCCCCGCCCACTTAGACAAACAGTGATGCTTGCTTGGCTCCTAGCCATTGAAGACAAAAGTGCGTATGCACACACACACACACACACACACACACACACACACACACACACACACACACACTTTGATGCTTTTAATGGATCAGACTCTCACAAACACACATTCAGAACTGTGTTTATAAACCCCAGACTGATTCAGGCAGCTTTTACAACTCTGTGTGTGTGTGTGTGTGTGTGTTTGTGTGTGTGTGTGTGTGTGTGTGTGTGTGTGTTTGCTACAAAGTGGACAGGTTTAACAGTGATGTAGCAGTGCGTTGAAGAATTACCATGACAACAGGACTGTCAAAACGGTGCCGCTTTTGCTTTGAATACTGAACTGAACGCACACACATACACACACACACACACACACACACACACACACACACACACACACACACACACACACACTCTCCT
>MU535751.1:3180876-3220091 GCA_024362625.1 Silurus asotus | reverse complement strand
CCACCCACTTCACAGTTTCTCATTTGGAACCTAACTAACAGCAAGTTGCGTATTATCTTAACATTTGCAGGAATCCGTAGCAGTGAACGAATGTTTAGGAACGTTAGCAATAACAATTCAAACAATGTTTTCAATAACACATTTTATAAAAAAAATTTATAACATTATTATATGAAAGTGACATACGGTCTAGATAAATTCACTAAGAAACCATAGGGGCTGCGGGGGTGCGTCCAAAATTTGCGGATTTCTAGAACTCGTTTCGGGGGACCACTGAATGTGCACAAGAAGATAAGGGACCACAATCAGAGGAGTGGAGATCACAGCTTGGAGTATATACAGTTATGAGTAATGAGGCCCTATACCATGTAGGGCCTTGTAGGTCCACATTAGAAATTTTAGATTAACCCAAAACTTGACAGGTAAGCGAGTGTAAGGAATCCAGAAAAGGAGAAACATCCTCAACAGACCTTTGAATCCTAGCAGCTGAATATTGAACAACCTGCAATTTCTTTGAAGTAGATTAGAAACCCTAACTAGAAATATTATAGTTTTCGATGAAGGTTCATATGTATTTAAGGACAAAACAAAGAAGCGCAAAATAGAACAAAACAACATAAGAAGCATGAAATCAGACTGTATTAATAGAAAAATAAGATCTTATGAGTAGTAATGATGATTACGGCATTTGAATGCTCTAATATATATATAGTGTTATATACACCACCTGAAGGCATCAGCAGGTCAGTCCTGTAGCTCGCGTTTATGTCAACAACACCGGATTACATCGTTGACCTTCCAGACTCCTGCAGCTCTACAAAGCAATCTGGCATGAAAGGCGTTCATTACGGCTGATTAGGGGTTTCTCACCAGCTCAGAGGCCATTTGATCACCGCTGCATCGCAGGAGCAGAAAAGAAAAATCTCATTACCGCAGTGGAGGTTTTTTTCTTTTCCAGCTGTGCAATGTTCTGGAAAAAATATGTAAAATAGTCAGTAAAGGCCCAGGTGCATGTGGGCATTGTACACGGCAATCACCTATTTTGAGTGAAGGTCCATAGTGCAGGTTAGTTTGATGTTACATTGCGAGGAATAGGAAGCAGGTTACTGCTCCACAAGGAACAATAAGGAACAGCGAGGAGCAGTGAACTCTGACCATGTGGTGCAATCAGGACCTTTGTATGCCAATGATTACATCTGGACCTCATAATCAAGGCTACCGAAATTGTGTGTGTGTGTGTGTGTGTGTGTGTGTGTGTGTACCTGACTTCTGTATATCTAAGTAAGAGAAGGATCGTGGTTTTTCACATCACACATCTCAGTCCATTTACGTGTATGACTCATGTACATTTGCATTTGATATCGAAATATTTATCTGCGCGCCGTATGTTTCTGCTCGCCCGGGATTCGCTACGCCGAATGTTAGCGCGTTCGGGAGAATCGCACTGTTTCCAGAGAAACAAAAAGCAGCAGGTCTGTTACATGTGGAAGAAGTGGGAGTGGGCGAAATGACAAAACGATTATATTACAGTCTTCATGATTCATAATGTGCGTTTAAAGTCAGATATATAAAAGTGCAGACCTCAGCCGTATCTTAGGCAGGCTTGCGATGATATTGATATTGATATCATCGTATAGTCATGTCACCTCACCCAATCTGAAAATTGAAGCTTCAGATATATAATGAGTTATATTAAAAGCAACTTTACTTTCTCGCAGAATCTCTAAAGCCCAACAACGTGAATTCCACGTCGGATTCAGATCTTATGCGGCACCGGGCCATCGGTCGGATCCCACAGGTCACGCTGTCGTTTGCGGCGGAGCGGGTAAGAGCCCCGTCGCCCACCGAGATCGAGATCATCGCCCCCAGCAAGATCAAGGATCGCACGCAGAACGTCTCTGAGAAGGTCACACAGGTCACCCAGGTAACACACACACACACACACACACACACAAACACACACCTTACACTGTGCCACTGCTGAGATGCTCTGACCCAGTCGTCTAGCCATCAACTTCACATTGTGGAGATGCTCTGACACAGTCAACTAGACATTGGTCTATCTATCTATCTATCTATCTATCTATCTATCTATCTATCTATCTATCTATCTATCTATCTGTCTATCTGTCTGTCTGTCTGTCTGTCTGTCTGTCTGTCTGTCTATCTATCTATCTATCTATCTATCACACACACCACTCCACTTCTTCTTGGCTTCAACTCAGATACTGTGGCAAAAACAGCGAGAGGGATTATAAATACACATGGCACAGCAGGGCTCAGGTGTTCCACCTCAGTCATTACATCTTCAGCTCATCCCCAGTCACCTTCATCCCCATGCAGAGCGAGTTGGTAAATATGCGATGGAGAGAATGTTGATGTGGCTGATTTATAAGAGTTTATAAATAGATGATGGGCTGAAATGCTGGATGGATGATGGGACATTCGGCTGTTTAATTTGGCTAATTAAATGATGTCACCCAAATAATGATGGGTTCCCCTTTTGAGTCTGGTTCCTCTCAAGTTTTCTTCATGATAACATCTAAGTTTTGAGTTTTTTCTTGCTGCAGGCACCCCAGGCTGCTCATCAGGGATGAACACATTTAATTTCATTTTTAAATTCTGTAAAGCTTCTTTAAGACAATGTCCATTGTAAAAAGTGCTATATTTGAAGTAACTAGTGGATAAGTGAATGTTAAAGGAACTGATGTTTTAATGAATGAATGATGGGATAATTGATGTTTTGCTGACTTGATGGTGAGGTAATTGATGTTTTGGTGAATTGATGATGGGGTAATTGATGTTTTGGTGAATTGATGATGGGGTAATTGATGTTTTGGTGAATTGATGATGGGGTAATTGATGCTTTGGTAAATAGGTGACGGGGGTAATTAGTGTTTTGTAAGTTTATAGTAAGGTAATTGATGTTTTGCTGAATTCATAATCAGGTCATTTTTGGTGACTGGATGATGGGGTAATTCATATTTTGGTGAATATATGATGGGGTAATTAATGTTTTGGTGAATGTATGATGGGGTAATTAATGTTTTGGTGAATGTATGATGGGGTAATTATTGCTTTGGTAAATGGGTGACAGGGTAATTAGTGTTTTGGTCAAATATATAGTGAGGTAATTGATGTTTTGATGGATGAACGAGTTAATTACTGTTTTTGTGAATGTATGAAGGGGTAATTGTTGTTCTGGTGAATTTATTAAGGGGTAATTGGTATTTTGGTAAATGGGTGATAAAATAATTGATCATTTAATTAATGTATGTTGATGTAATCGATTTTTTGTTGAATGGCTGATAGAGTAACTAATGTTTAATAAATGGATGAAAATGTAATTGATATTTTGGTGAATGAATGATCGGGTTTATATTGTTTTGGTTAATGGATGATGGGGTAATTAATTCTTTGGTGAATGGGGACATTGAAATAAATATTTTGGTGAATGTATGATGAGGGAATTTATATTTTGGTGAATAAAATAAGGATAGATTATGGTGTAAATTATATACTGGTGAGGGAATTGTAGAGTAAATTGTAAATGAAAAATAGGCTGAATTGTCAAGGTGCAAAATTGCTAAATGGATCCTTCGGGAACGATGATTTTAGTGAATGACTAATTTTTACAACGGGGTAACTTGTGGAATTGTGGAAAATGGACAATGAAGATAGATGGATTTGCTGTACAATTAAAAGGTTAAATGGTTTCTAATTTGTGGATCAAAACGAACGACGGAGAAAATGCCAATTGGTGCATCGTATGAATGAATAATGAGGTCAAAATGGTGGCAAGCTTGGCCTCTGTGGAAACGAGTGATGGAAAGGTCGACAACAACATTATCCCCCAGAAACTCAAACGTCATCACTAAAAAGCAGCCAGTGCCCTATAAACAGTATTGCACAGAGATGCAGTCAGTATTGAACGTGTGTGTGTGTGTGTGTGTTTGTTTATGTTCACACTAATGACCTCAGACTCATCCTGCCCAGTCTGCCAGAGCTATCTGTGCATATCGGGTTTGGGTATATACTGGTCGATATTTTATAGCCGCTAAATTAAATTTGCTCGGGTCAGTCATGGTGTTGGGGAACGAGGCCGGCGTGAGATATCCGTGCTTTCAGTGCGTCAATATTAGTTTATGATTTGTAGGGTTTTATTCTTGGGCTAATGGCTGCAAAGAGAAAGAAGAACACGAGAAAGTAAAAAGACACAGAGCGTACTTGTATCTCTTTCGATTGAAGGCACACGGGAGTCAGTTTGTCATCCTGCCTGTGGAAAAATCGATCTATTCATCAAACTACAGCTCATTCAGTGCTGCGTGTATGCGGATTCTAAATTCGGTGTGCATATGCTATACTATGCACATCGTGAGAAGTAATGGCCAGTCTGGTGCCCCCTCCCCCACTCAATAACAATATGTTCATGGAGAAATCACAGGGTAGAGTGATTCCTGCCCCAGTGGGTTTCGATTAGTGCATGCTATAGTCATTCTTTATCTAGATAAAATAATAACTTTCTAGAGATTGAATAGGTATTGATCATGCTACCTGATGATTATAGTTGTAGATGGAAAGTCCATACTGTTATAGGTTCAAAATTGTAGGTCCCTCCAAAAGTAATTTAAAATTCCTGCTGTTATTATTGAACAATGCATTGAATGGTCTGATACAAATGGTTAGGCTCTGCCTCACCTGCCCCTAAAGATGATCCACTGCTGATCATAGAACATCAAATCTTGGACTGATACCCTGACTGTATTCTCGATCCTAGAAATTAATCCATTTATACAGAAATAAATCCAGTCAATTTCCGTTCCAGCTCCTCCTGCTATTAATATATCATTTGCCTATTTCATCTGTGGGTATAAATTATGCAAAGCACGGGACCATTGAATTTCCCCCACACACCTTTTTGTTTGCATTTGTTTGAGGCTTCGTTTTCAGTAGTGAGCCGTAAAACAATACGACATGGATCTTTACACGTGCGTACAATTCACTTGCAATTCTCTTCTTTCCTTTTGTTATTTACTGTAACAAATGGATTCGAAAAAACAAAGATGGATTCTTTTGGTTTCGCTCTTCTACTATAGAACCTACCAAAGAGTCAGCGTCGTGTACGCGTTGTCTGATTATTCTAGATTAGTCAGAGTGTCTAATTCGAGATGCAGCATTCAACATGGTGTCGGAAAGAGATTGAAGAGGTTCACAGAGCTTAAAAAATGGCAGTTGTGTTTCCTTTATGTCTGCATGCATAATGCAAAATCACGCTTCAAGTAAAATAAAGGTGGCGTAAGCATCAGGCCGTACCGCACTTATCTTATTGTATCTAATCAAATGTATCATACAATATATCTTATCATTATTACACTGTATTTTTTCTTCTTGTATCTTATTTTTACATGTATGACGTTTGGCAGACGTCTTTATCCAAACGGTATCTTCTTTTATTGTATCGCATCTCTTTTGTATTGCATCTCTTTAGGCTTGTATCTAATTCTATTGTATTGTTTCATATTGTATCGTATCTCTTTTGTCTCATATCTCTTCAGTCTCGTATCTTATTGTATCATATCATCTCATATTGTATCGCATCTCATTTATCTCGAGTCTCTCTTTTTTGTATTGTATATCCAAATGTTGTATCGCGTCTCTTTTGTATTGCAACTCTTTTGTCTCGTATCTCTTTAGTCTCCTATCTTATTGTATCATATCATCTCATATTGTATCGCATCTCATTTATCTCAAGTCTTTCTTTAAAGTATATTTAAATGTTGTATGGCATCCCTTTTTTCTCATATCTCTTGAGTATCATCTCATATTGTATTGCACTTCATTTGTCTTGTATCTCTTTAGTCTCATATCTCATTCTATCATATCGTCTTTGCATCTAATTTCATATCTAGTTTTAATCTGTACTATATTGTGTCCTATTGTAACGTATCATGGATATCATCTTGTATCACGTCTCTTTCGTATGAGATCTAATTGTATCGTTTCATATCGTACTATATTGTATTCTATTGTATCGTACCACATGATATCGTCATGTATCGTATCTCCTTTGAACCATACTGTATCGTCTTGTATCTCTTTTGTATGGTATCTAACTCTAATGTTTCAAACTGTATCTGATCTTGTAGTATATTATCCTATAATCTTATACTATATCGTATCATATCACAATGTATCGCATCTCTTTCGCATCGTATCTGATTGAATCAGGTCATACTTTATTGTATCTCTTTATCATATATACGTAGTTGTATGGTATTGCATCATATAATATTGTTTTTTTTTTTTTTATCGTATCCCCTTGTATCGCATCTCTTTTATGGTATCTAATTCTGTCGTTTCATACGTAATATAACGTATCCAATTGTATCATGTGATATCGTG
Source organism: Silurus asotus (assembly GCA_024362625.1). NCBI lineage: Eukaryota > Metazoa > Chordata > Actinopteri > Siluriformes > Siluridae > Silurus > Silurus asotus. The sequence continues at coordinate 3,213,689 of MU535751.1, read as the reverse complement.
ATGTGTCGTATCTATTTCGTACCGTATCGTATCGTTTTGTGATAAATGTCTTTCACATGGTATCTGACTGTATCATTTCATATCGTACTGTATCATAATATCCTATACGGTATTGTATCTCGTTCGTATCATATTATATTGCGCCATATCGCAGTGGATCACATTATAACTTGTAATGCGTTGTATTGTAACGCATTTTATCGTATTTCTTGAGTATCATATCTTATTGAATCAGATCATACCGTATTGTATCGTTCTGTATTGTATTTCTTTTATATGATATATTATTGTATCATATTACCTAGTATAGTATTTTATTGAGGTCCCCTGGTGGTCTAGTGATTAGGATGCGGCGCTCTCACCGCTGCGGCCCGGGTTCGATCCCCGGTCAGGGAGCCAACCCCTGCCACTCTCAGTGCCGGTCCCAAGCCCGGATAAATGGGGAGGGTTGTGTTAGGAAGGGCATCCAGCGTCAAAACATGTGCTAAATCAAACATGCGGATGATCCGCTGTGGCGCCCTCTAATGGGGGAAGCCGAAAGAAAGTTTTGTATCGTATTTTATTGACTCGTAACCTATTGTACCTTATCACGTGATATACAGAGATATAACAAGATACAACACAAGATGATGTGATATGGTATAAAAGAGATGCGGAACATATCATAACTCCTTGTATTGTATCTCTTTTATTTGGTATCGAACCGTATCGCTTTATATCGTTCTGTTTCGTACCATCAATTGTTTTGTATCGCATCTTATTGTATCGCAATTGTTATTGTAGCATTTTAACTTTTGTATTGGATCTCTTTCATATTGTATCATATCACGTCTTATATTATAGGATTCAGCTGTTTGGTCTGTCTTGCATGTCGCAGTGTATCACATCGTATTATATCATATTGTATACTAACATATAACTTTGATCATCTAAATTAGAACCGGATGTGTGTGTGTGTGTGTGTGTGTGTGTGTGTGTGTGTGTGTGTGTGTGTGTGTGTGCACAGCTGCTGATGTGCATAACTCCTAGTTTGATAATTGAACTTCGATTTGGTGTGGTGTGAAAAAATTCAGCATTGATCCGTGCTGTGATTGAACCGTCTGTATTGCGCGTGTCCATGTGTAGCTCGGTTATCTGCCAAACTCCGCCAGCTTTTCAGCGCAGGTTGGTGATGTGTTTTTCAAGGTTATATCAAATCCAACAAATTAGATAACAAATTACATAATTTATGCATATCGCAATGTGAACTATATTCCTCTCTAAATGTCCTTCTTTCTTCTTTATGTACAAATTTGTATTTATTTTTGTTTATTGTCTTATTCAGCAGTTTATTACACATTGAAATTTTTTCCAGTGTCCCAATTAAATATATATATAGACTGTATATAGGCTACTATAGAATATAAACTGACTCCATGAATGTATTATTGCTGAGATGTGTTTGTGTGTGTGTGTGTGTGTGTGTGTGTGTGTGTGTGTGTGTGTGTGGTGACCGTTAACGGAAGCACATGTGCGTGTCATGTCAAGTCTTACCTTGTATACATGTGCCACAGTGGGCGGAGTTACTTTGACTTCTTTTGTTCTCTGTGATCACTTCGGTTTGACTTGTTGGAGAACACACACAAGTGTGTGTCGGGTGTGTGTGTGCGTGTGTGTGTGTGTGTGCGTGCGTGTGTGTGTGAGAGAGAAAGAAACACAACGTAAGGCTGAACTGTGCTGCTCACAGAAACGCCACTATGAGCCTGAGGCACAAACTTCAACCTGTAAGTAGAAGTCATGCGACATTTCCACTGCGGCGTCTAAAACGTTTGTGTGCATTGACTTTTCTCTTTGTCGTAAAATCAGCAGGGAAGCAGATGTTGATTGATGTGTAGAGATCACAGCTGAAGCCTGTAGTGAAGCAGGGATCACGCTGAGTCAGCGGTCTGTTGTGGAAAGAGGAAGCGGATATATTTTTCACGTTTTCCGAGGAAAGACTTCAGTGTAGAACGCTGCATTTATTTACAGAATAATTTTTTTCATTACGTTATTTTCTTTAAGTCTTAACAAAAATTTTCTTTTTTTATTTCGAAAAAAATCCAAATGGAAATCAGTTTACGTAGTCAAAACTTTCCTGTTTTTTTAAAAAACAAGTAAATAGATAATTAACTGTACAGTTAATGTCTTTATTTTTTTTTTATTAGTTTATTATTTTATTTAGCTCGTTTTTTTATAGTTTTTTATATGTTTATAGCACCAGCACACCATGAAAAATTCCTTGTATATGCAACTTGGTAATAAGATGATTCAAAAATATGCAAGGAATTAAAGACTTGGATGCGGAGCTGGAGATTATCATTATCAAACATCTGCCCATCATGAAGGACATTTTTGTGAACTCCTCCTAAAAAAATATAATAATGTAATTTTTATATTGTCATCAACAAATGACATTACATGACAAAAACTTCAACTTGGAGCAGCTTCATGTCTCTCATTAGAGGTCACTGAATTTAGTTCACTATTGAACTCAATTGTACAACAAATTCGATTGTTCCCCACTGTAATATAAGTCAAGGTTAATTGTTGACCCTTTGTAAAGAAAATTACTGTTTTTGCACTTATAATGAATTATTTAAAACTTAATTAAATACTGAATTCTAGGACGCCATGCATTATAATATTTTTGCCGTTCTTGTTTTCTCACAATCACAACTAAATTTTCTCGTGATCTCGACCTAAAAGTTGTTTTCTCATTACCATGACTTCATTTTCTCTTTATCTTTACATAACAAACATCATTTCCTTGTAAACGATGCACATTTGTTTTGTGTATTTCGGCATAAGAGCAGGTTCTAAAAGCAGGTGTATTCAGTGTTCGTTTCTGATTCGACGGATCTCTTTGCCCGCAATATGATTGGTTTCTGTTGATATCAGTGGCTAAAGATTTCTCTTCTATCACAAATCACTTTTGTCACTCTTCTCCACCCACTCCACCCTGCCTGCACTCTTTTCTTCACTTCTCTAACACACTCTTCATTACTTTGCACTGTTGACCCAAGGTACCTGAACTCCTCCACCTCCAATGGTTCAAAGTTAAAGTTGGACTGGATCAAGGATCGGCCCTGAGCTCTTTCCTGTTTGCAGTGGTGATGGACAGGTTGACGGACGAGGTCAGACAGGAGTCTCCCTGAGCTATGATGTTTGTGCATGATATTGTGATTTGTGTTGAGAGTAGTGAGCAGGTTGAGAAGAGCCTGGAGAGGTGGAGGTACATGCTGGAGAGAAGGGGAATGACAGTCAGTAGGAGTAAGACAGAATACATGTGTGTGAATGAGAGGGAGGGCAGTGGAGGGGTGCGGTTGCAGGGAGAAGAGGTGGAGAAGGTGGAGGAGTTCAGGTACCTGGGGGTCAACAGTGCAAATTAATGGAGAGTGTGTTAGAGAAGTGAAGAAAAGAGTGCAGGCAGGGTGGAGTGGGTGGGGAAGAGTGATAGCAGGAGTGATTTGTGATAGAAGAGTATCTGTGAGAGTGAAAGGGAAAGTTTATAGGACTGTGGTGAGACCTGAGATGTTGTATGGTTTAGAGACAGTGTCATTAAGTAAAAGACAGGAGGTGGAGCTGGAGATAGCAGAGCTGAAGATGTTAACCTTTTTGTTGGAAGTAACGATGATGGACAGGATTAGAAATAAGTTTATTAGAGGGACATGTAGGATGTTTTGGAGACAAGGTGAGTGAGGTGAGATTGAGATGTTTCGGACATGTGCAGAGGAGGGACATGGGGTATATCAGTAGGAGAATGCTGCCGGGAAGGAGGAAAAGAGCAAGACCAAAGAGGAGGTTTATGGATGTGGTGAGGGAAGACGTGCAGGTGGTTGGTTTAAGAGGCGGACAGGGGGGTAGGGAGATGGATGATCCGCTGTGGCGACCCCTAATGGGAGCAACCGAAAGAAGAAGAAGAACATAGTCTGTGTACTTCATCTAACACTCGACACAAGTCACAACTTTTTCTTGTCTTTTTGTTATTAAACTTTAATTTCTGAAGGTGTTCCTTCAATTAAAACCACTAGTTTGAGATTTACATTTCTTTGTTCTTTTTGAACTACAGTAGAATCCCCACCCCTCCCCTTCCCCACTGTTTAAAAAGTAACAGTCAATTCTATTTTAAGTGAATTTTAAATGAGCTACTTTTTACTATTACTTGAGTAGAATATTTGATTACTCTTTTCACCTCTGCTGAGTGTTTGAATGATGCTAGCGACACACACACACACACACACACACACACACACACTTTTCACCTCTGCTGAGTGTTTGAATGATGCTAGCGACACACACACACACACACACACACACACACACACACACACACACACACACACAATCACGGTTTCAGAATAAACCAGGGTCTCCTGCTTGGTGTCTGGTAAGCTGGGTACAAATGGAATATTCCTATCACTTTGAGTGTTTGCATGGACATGTGTGTGTGTATATATATATATATGATAGTCCCCAATTCCTATTATAATAACCTCTATTTTTCTGGGTAGATGTATCACTTAATTTGGTGTAAGATTTGTGCTCATTCCTCCACAAGGCTGTTAGTAAAGTCAGGTACTGAAGTAAGTGAGGTGAGGAGGCCAGTGGTGCATCCAGCGTTCATCTGGAAGGTGTTCAGTGCATGCTCAACTTCTTCCTTCTGGTTCAAGTGAAGGGAAAATTTCATGCTACAGCATCCAAAGACGTACAATTGTGTCCCTCCAAAAAATTGTGGTAACACTTTGGGGAAGAACCACATATGACTGAAAAAGTCAGGTGTCTCTTTTGTCCATAAAGTGTCGATATACTGTATATAAGCTGAGTAATTGCATTATTTATATGGGACATTGAAAAAAAAAAAGGAAAAAGCAATAAAATTAAGTAAGAAAACTAATTTAAAAAAAAAAGTACACTAAAGACAACAGGTTTGTGTCTCCTAGTTCCAGATTTAATGCTATAGCGTTCCCTTCTTCTGTTAGAGGTAGACGAGGCGTGGATTCGTTAACAATTCAGAACATTCTGCAATGTCTAAATTTGGCCCCTGTTTAAAGTCAGATGAACGTATTTCCTGCCTGTTATTCTCAGCTATATTTTTAATCTAAGTGTCAAACTGTTGTGTAGTTTTACAGCACAGACGTGTCGTGGTGTCATGGTGATGTGTGTGTGTGTGTGTGTGTGTGTGTGTGTGTGTCTGTGTGTGTATTTGGGGGGAAAGCGAGGTGTCACAAGTGGCGAACATGTTGCGCAGTGCTGCCTTTCCTAGTCTCCGTGCTCGTATCGCTCAACGACTTAAATGGTGCTGCGACCCGTCGCGTCCTCGTGGTGCCAAAGCCAGACGCCGTGTCTGAAATAACACTGATAAGAAGCGAGAAACAGCCGAGACCACATCTGTCAACGGCGAACGCATTGTGTCACGTTTTACACCCCGGTGAACTTTCATGGACTTCGACTTTTCAATAAACACATTTATGCATGTAGATGTATACACAAAACATAATTCATAAATATTCAACGAGGCTTTAATTTCTGTCTTATACATGAAATGAAGTGAAACACCGTTTCTCCAAGACCGAGGTGCTCCATAAAACAATCTACCTCAAAGTGCACAAGTGCAAACATTTAGTGCAAACACAAAGAGACTATCAACACAATGACAGTGCAGCAATATAGCAGTAGATGTGCATTAGTGCATTAGTGTGGTCATACAAAACAGTACACTTGTATAGGGTATTATCATTTTTGGTGGATCTGTGAAGATTTGTGATTATTCAGCACTTTTAGAGGACCAGCTCTAGTTTGAGGAGGGTTGTGGAGGTCAGGGTTCTGTGCAGGACACAGGTTCTTCTGGCTTTGTGCACAGGAGAATGAAACAGGTTTAAACTACAGCTTCCAGAGACGTTCTACACTGATTGTGTGCTTCCAATTTTGTAGCTACGGTTTGGAGAAGAACTACATACAGTGCTGTGAAAAAGTATTTGCCCCTTCGTGATTTTAAAGCAAAGGTTTCTGCGTATTTGTCGCATTTAAATGATTCGTGACAATTTTATTGTCCAAGTAAATACAAAAATGCATTTTTCAAATGATGATCTCTACTATTAATAGATAAACGCTGTCCAAATCTGCCTGGCCCTATGTGAAAAAGTAATTACCCCCCTAAACCTAATAACTGGCGGTGCCACCCTTGGCTGCAAAACCTGCAGTCGAGCGTTTGCAATAACTGGCACATCAAATTACTGTGGAAGAATTTCAGCCCACTCTTCTTTTTTTTAAGCAAACACACTGAAGGGTTTTCGAGCATGATCGGCCTGTTTAAGGTCATGCCACAGCATCTCAATCAGATTTATTTTCAGACTCTGACTAGGCCACTCCAAAACTTTAGATATTTATTTTTGAGCTCATCAGATGTGGACCTGCTGGTGTGATTCGGATCATTGTCCTGCTGGATAATCCCGGTGCTCTTAAGCTCGAGGTCATGAACTGATGACCAGATATTCTCTTTTGGTATTTTCTGATAGAGTGCAGAATTCATGGTTCCATCAATGCAGGTTGTCCAGGTCCTACAGCAGCAAAGCATCCCCAGACCATCACACACCCACCACCATGTTTTACTGATGTTCTTTTAATAAAATGCTGTAGTTTGATGGCAAATGTAACAGGACACACACCAGTCAAAAACCTTTGACTGTTGGTCCACCAAATGTTTTTTGCCGAATGTAAGACATTTGTTTTCATTTGATGTTTAAGTAGCCTACAGTTCTTTGCATGTTGTTCTGGGTTCTTTTATGAGCTTTTAAATGAGTTGGCGTTGTGTTTGTGGATAACTGTTCTCACTGTGGTTCGCTGGAGTCCCAAACCTTTTCCCGATCACAATCACAATCAGGCATAGCATAAAGACCACCAGCCTGATATTTTGTTGGTCCTGAAAAATTTGCCCATTTTTCTTGCTTCTAACACATCAACTTTAAGGACAAAATGTTTACTTGCTGCCTAATAACTCCCACCCGCTAACAGGTGCCATGATGAAGAGATCATCAGTTTTCTTCACTTCACCAGTTATCATGTTATAATGTCATAATGTTAGAATGTCTGGTCAGTGTAGGGTACGTGAGATAATTCGTTTCTCGTCTGTTCTTCAATTTCTGTATATTATTCTGTTCAATATAAAAAATTCGAGTGACAAATCTACAAAAATAAATCCTCATTACATTTTCACAGCGCTGTGAGGAAGAGTAAGGATGAGATATTCACAAACTTCTGGCCATCTAGTTTTAAATATCCGAAAAGTATTTTATAGAGTATTTTATTATTAGCATCAAGAAGGACAAGACCGGGTCAGTGGAGGCACCTGTGTTGTGTTGATGTTGTTGTTGATCTACTTGTTCCTGTTTTCAAATCAGGTCCGGGGAAGTATTTTTGGCGAAACAACGAGGATGTTGTAGTTCCAACCACTGACAAAGCAGCCGTTGTTATTAGTCGCCGCTTTGTGCTTGATGTTATGCAAGCAGCATGCAAAACCGTGTCTCATTTGCCTCCAGAGAGGGTGCATTTTCACCCTCACCTTTATTTAAATACAGATAAGCTTTGCAGAATTCTACACACACACGTTCGGTCTAATGATTTTCTAACCTACTCAAATATCTCTTGCCACTTCAGCGAGGTATGTGTTCAGAGAGACGCTCAGGATCACAAACAGCCCGATTTTCTGCCTCTCAAATGACACCGAAGCCGAACAGTGTCCTCCTCCTCTTTACTATTTGGTACTGATAATAATGTAGATTACCCAATATTAGCAAAGAGAAAGTCCTCTTTGGATAGCTAATAACCTTCAAAGTAATGATTCCAAGCCATCTAGACATGTGCTAGCTCCAGTTGCATCCTATTTCATGAAGATTTCAGACAGTGGACTTTGAGTACAAACAGTCTCTTAATCAGGACTCAAAAATAACCTGTTTCTCCACCATTTAACATTTTAGGGCTTGGGCACAGGGGTGTTTTGGTGTTGTAGCTCTAATGATCTCAAAGTTCAAACTCATTTATGAGTGGGGGAGTGGTAGCTCAGTGGTTAATGCGCTTTGTTACTGATCCAAAGAGCGGAGGTTCAAGCCCCGGTATCACCAAGCTGCCGCTTTTGGGCTCTTGAGCAAGGCCCTTAACCCTCTGTACTCCAGAGACGCGGTATCATAACCGACCCTGCGCTCTGACCTGATATGCAAAGAACAAATTTCACTTTGCTGTAATTTATATGTGACAAATAAAGGCTATTTTTCTTCTTCTCAGGAGCTCCAGGTTCCACAAATCCAACTGACCAAATAAGACTGTAAAAAGGACATTCTTCATTAAGACACACTCCTGTGCTCACGATATTTCTCGTGCTCCGGTGTAATATTTTAATGGTTTAGAATCACACTCATGGCGTCACCCAGATGAGCACAGGATCAACTTTTGAGTCTGGATCCTCTCAAAGTTTCTCCCTCACACCATCTAAGGGAGTTTTTTCCTTGTCACAGTCACACCGAGGTTTTGCTAATCTGGGAAAAAATACTTATCAATTTAAACGAAAGTGAAGTTTGTTTTTTTAACGTTTACATTCCGTAAAGCTGCTTTGAGACAATGGCCACAAAGGCTCCTTGTGGGTCTCTTGCACTTTTGTTCTGTTTTAAGGCGAATTCATTTTAATTTGACCAACGCACGATTCATGCTGCGCGCATTTCTGTTTAACCGTTTTTTTTATTTATTCGAAATATAAATATATAAGAGGCGAAATTTAAACCTTCAACGCAACACGCATTTATTCACGTCATTTCTTTACTCGGATATACATTTTTTTTATTAAACATTTGTTTTACCGATGCTCCAAGTCTCAAATTAACCACCAAAATCCACCATAATCCACACATCCGGCAATTAAAACCGTCCGTGTGGAAACATAGCAAAGGTTTCGTTTGGTGTTCTAAAGATTTCTAAACATTTGCAAGAATATTTTGGCTTCATGCTGAGGATTTTTTCACTTATAATAAACATACATTTGTATAAAGCATCTATATTTGTCTCTGCTCATGTTGATTAGAGTATTAAAAACTCTCAAATGATCTGTCTACTGCCCCAGGGGTCACCCTGTAAAACCTCCACCCACGTTCATCAGAAGTTGTTCTCACAGCTTTGTGCTCTCAGAGCGATTCCTCGGTGATGCACTTTTAGGATTCATGTCCCTTTGTCCCGCTACACCAAAGTTTTTGTGACGTCCCCAAATCGATTTGTGGTTTCCATAGGAACCGGTTGTTGCCATGGTCCCCCCTGAGACCTGCCTGATCCCTGTTTGCTAATGGAACATTAGAGCAGCATGCTGTCTGTGTGAATCTTGACTGGAACATGTTCTGATACGTGGTTTATAAAAAACGAGGGAACGAGCAGCTGCTCGGGGGTTCGTCCTCATCGTCTCAGGTGTCTGTGTAGAAGGAACGAGTCTACACACCGAGCTCCATCTCACAAATTCTCTCTTCTCTCATCACATCCAATAATCTCCCTCTGTCATTATGTCTCTGTTTCTTTCTCTCCCTCTTACACTGTGTTTTTCTTTCTGTCTGTATCTCTCTCTTTCTCCCACTCTGTGCTTTTTTTCCTTCCCTTTCTATCTATGGCTTTTTGTCTCCTTGTCTTTCTCTTTCTCTCTCTCTCAGAGTGTCCCTGTTTTTCTCTACCATTCTTTAGCTCTCTGTATCTTTCTCTCTTTAAATACATTTTTATCTTTCTCCATCTTTGTCTTCCCAATGATCTGTCTATCTCTCTATTTTGATCTGTTCTCTCTCAATATTTATGCTTCTTTGTTTGTCCTGTCTCTCTTATTTCTGGTCTTTTATTCTTTCTCCATTTCTCTTCCTGTCTTTTTGCCTCCCCTTAATCATTTTCCTTACCTTTCTATCTGGAGCTGTTGCTCTCTTGGCCTGTCTTTGTTTCTCTCTATTACTTTTTATCTCTATATTAATCTTTCTCTCACACATAGGGAAATACAGAGAGAATAGTTTTTCCTGTTTCATTCTTTGTATTTTTCTCCTTGTTTGTCTCCATTTCAGTCTTTCTTCCAGCATTTCTGCCCCCCCCCCCCCTCAATGATCTGCCTATCTCTTAGTATTCGTTCAGCTCCTCATTGTCTCTCCATTTTTATGCATTTTTTGGGTCTTTTATTCTTTTTTTTCTGTCTTTTTTCCTGTCTTTCTCTTTCAATCTTTTCCCTTTTCTTTTTACCTGTTGCTTGTCTCCCTGTCTTTTTCTTTCCCTTTCTGTTTGCTCTTTTACTCCTTATCACATTTTTTATCAAAATGTTGTCTTTTTTTCTTTGCCCAACTCTGTCTCTCCAAAGATCTGTCTATCTCTCTGTTTTTCTGTCTTTCTTTCTTTCTTTCTTTTTTTCTGTCTTTCCCTGTCTGGTTTGTCTTTTTCTTCTATAGTGTGTTTAGACACTTTTATTCTTTTTCTGTCTCTTTTCCCTTCTCTCACCATTTCTCTCTCTCTCTCTCTCTTTATATATATATATATATTCTTCTCAATGTCCTCATCTCTCTATTTTCATGCACCATTGTTGTTCCTGCTTCTCTCATTCTCTATTTCTCGTTTCAGTCTCTCATGCACTCTTTCTTTCATTGCTCCTCTCTCTTTCCCTTGGTTTGTGTTTCTTCATCTTTGTCTGTTCCTTGTCTTTCTTTCTTCATTATGTCTTTCTTTCTCTCTTTCTTCTTTTATGTGTTAATGCATTTATATTGTTTTTCTATATCTCATCCTGTCTCTCATCACTCTCACTATATCTCCTATATATATATATTCTTTTCAATGTCAAAATAGAGAGATGAGATTCTTCTCATCTCTCTATTTTCATGCACCATTCTTGTTCCTGCTTCTCTCATTCTCTATTTCTCATTTCAGTCTCTCATTGCTCCTCTCTCTTTCCCTTGTTCTGTGTTTCTTCGTCTTTGTCTGTTCCTTGTCTTTCTGTCTTCATTATGTCTTTCTTTCACTCTTTCTTCTGTAATGTGTAATGCATTTATATTGTTTTTCTATATCTCATCCTGTCTCTCATCACTCTCACTATATCTCCCTGTATATGTGTGTGTATATATATATATATATATTTATTTCATTTAATCTCTCTTTCCATTTCTATATCTCACCAGTCATCTGTCTTATCTCTCTGTATTTCGTTAAGCCCCTCCCCTTGTCTCTCTATATTCATGCATCTTTGTTTTTCCTGTTTGTCTCTTATTTCCTGTCTCTTTCTGCATTTTTCTCCTTGTCGATCTCTTGTTTACACGCCAGCAGTGTATCAGTTCCGCACTCTGTGTGCAGAATAATGGAAACCTGTCATCATGGGATTGTAGATGTGATTTGAGATACAGATCCTTAAACTGCTACATGCCTTGCCATTTCATTTTAATATGTAAATTAAAAAGTCAAAATGTGTGTCTGTGTTTGTGTGTTGTTGCTTAGCGTCCTTGTTGAAACGCAAACTCTTTCCCCAGTATGAGTTTTGGACAAGGTTTTCGTCACAGATGTTTCTCTGTTTGGCTGCATTAATCTGTCTCCTGCTCCAAAGTGCACATCACATGATGCTTCCACCACCATGTTTCACTGTATTAACTGGTATTATCCAGGTGACTTGCTGTTTATAGAGTGCTGCAGACATGCAGGTTCTTTCGTATCTGCACAGGACCTTCAGAGCACTTTGGGGGTCATTTGGGATTTTTCTTAACTAACAGAACGAGACTTTTTTCCAAGATGGCCGCTTTAGGAGTTCAACTCATGAAAGATTCAAGGTTGTTCTAGCTTTGCTAATTCTGAGATTATTGAGACCAGTCACCATGGAAAGCTTTAGAAATTGTTTCGCTTTGATCTAAGGCTTTCCAAGATCCACAATCTGATCATAATTATATATCGCTATCCCATCATCTTTATCTCCCTCTGTCTCACTTTCTTTTTCTGTATCTAATATGTCTTTCATAGTTATATTTATTTCATATTTGTCATATTGCTCTTATTGGATTTCTACATTTTTCTTTTCTCTCTCTCTCTCTCTCTCTCTCTCTCTCTCTCTCTCACTTTTCTATCTCTTGCTTATTGTCTTTCTGTATATCTTTCTCGATTGACCTGTGTCTATTTCTTTCTATTACTTGTAAGCTCTTTCTTTCTTTCTTTCTTTCTTTCTTTCTTTCTTTATTTCTTTCTTTCTCTCTTTCTTTCTTTCTTTCTTTCTTTCTTTTCCTATTAAATTTTTAAGCTTTGTTCATTTTCAAATGATTGAGATTACAGAGATCCACAACCGTTTCCTTGGGCTTCTTTTTCTTTTTTTCTTACAGGAAACAGCTGACCACATATTTAAAGTTGCATAAAAACTGAATTTGGCTGAAGGAATTTTTATTTTTTGTAAAACCCTCCAAGAAAATGTTTGTGATAATGGGGGGATTAAATGAAGATTGATGAGTAAAACTGTCAATGTAAAATAATACTGAACCTTAAATATACTATAGAGCTCTCCACTTGCAGTCTCGGGTCGTAAAAACAAACAGCATGTGGTGTCAGTGATCCCCCCCTAGAGGCCGCTCTCGTAATGACAGCAGACCAGAAGCCGGAAAAACTATCGTTATGAAGTTTTTCCAATAGCCAATAATTCCTGCTGGTTTATTAGCAAAACCTATTCATTGGTCAAACTTTAGATATTATGAAGAAGTTCTTTGCTGAATATGTGATATTTGTTTTAGGTGTTGTCTCTGGGAGCAGATGTTTTGCCCGAGTACAAGCTGCAGGCGCCGCGCATCCACAAGTGGACCATCCTGCACTACAGCCCGTTCAAGGCCGTATGGGACTGGCTGATCCTGCTGCTCGTGCTGTACACCGCCGTGTTCACGCCATACAGCGCCGCTTTCCTGCTCAGCGAGCACCAGGACGAAGGCCGCACCGACTGCGGCTACACCTGCAACCCGCTCAATGTGGTGGACCTTGTGGTGGACGTAATGTTCATAATCGACATCGTCATCAACTTTAGAACGACCTACGTGAACCGCAACGATGAGGTGGTGAGCCACCCGGGCCGCATCGCTCAGCACTACTTCAAGGGCTGGTTCCTCATCGACATTGTGGCCGCTATCCCTTTTGACCTGCTCATCTTCAGATCGGGCCCTGACGAGGTGAGAGGAACCGGAGAATGTGGGAAAAGATAAAAGTGAAGATTTGGTGAAAGGATTTGTGTGTGAAAGATGAAAATTGAATGGCTAGTTTTGGTAATTCTCCTGAAACAACCGTTTCACAAAATCGTCTCGTGAATTGGGTGAATTTTGTGGACAGGGCCATGTTTACAACTATTATAACATCACATCTTCTGTCTGTATACATGTGGAAACTGAGGGTCTCCTCGGTTACTAAAGTTTTGGGAGAGGAATGTTGTCCCATATATGCCTAATATAAGAGTACACAGGTACATTCCCATGCCATCAGAGATGCAGCTTTTTGAACTGAGCTCCAGTAACAAGCCAGATAGTCCCTCTCCTCTTTAGTCCAGAGGACATTGTGTCCAAAATTTTAATTTGACCACAGAACAGTTTTACACTTTCCCTCAGTACATTTGAAAAGAGCTTTTTCTCAGAGAGGATGGTGCTGTTTCTGGATCATGTTAACGCATTCCTTCTGCTTTGCCAACTGGATTCACAGACAGTAATTTCTGGAGGTGTTACTGAGCCCATGCTGTGATTTCTATTACAGAAACATGACTGTTTTAAATGCAGTGCTGCCCGAGGGCCCAAAGATCACGGCCATACCATATTGGTTTTCACCCTCGTCCCTTGTACATGAAATGATGTATATAGATATTCAACTGTTTTGCAATTTTATGTTGAACATTGTTCTGAAATGGTTTCACAATTTTATAGACATATTGGTGAAGATCTGCCCATCTTTACTTCTGAGAGACTTTGCCTCTCTAAAATATACTATTTATACCAAATCATCTTACTGACCTGCTGTCATTTAACCTCATTAGCTGCAAAATATTTCTCAACTGTTTAATTTCAATAAGACTTTTTCCATACTTTTGTTGCCCCGTCCCAATTTTTTTTGAGGCGTGTTGCAGCCTTCAAATTCAAAATGACTTCAAACCTTTAATATCCTTTTTATGTTCTGTTGTGAATAAAATTCGCAAATAATTCGTTTTATTTTACATATTACACCGTGTCCCAACTCTTTTAGGAATTTGTGTTGTATTATTATTTGCCCTTTTTAAAACCCCTGCCTGAAATTTCCCCCCCAGCCCCAGACCACCACTCTGATCGGCTTGTTGAAGACGGCGAGGCTGCTGCGCTTGGTTCGCGTAGCCCGGAAACTGGACCGTTACTCGGAATATGGCGCCGCCGTCCTCTTCCTGCTCATGTGCACTTTCGCTCTCATCGCCCACTGGCTGGCCTGCATCTGGTACGCCATCGGGAACGTGGAGCGCACCGGCTCGAAGCGCGGCGAGGCCCTGAGGATCGGCTGGCTCGACAATCTCGCCGAGCAGATCGGCAAACACTACAACGAAAGCGACGCTTTATCCGGACCCAGCATCAAGGACAAGTACGTCACCGCTCTGTATTTCACCTTCAGCAGCCTGACCAGCGTCGGCTTCGGCAACGTCTCCCCGAACACCAACCCGGAGAAGATCTTCTCCATCTGCGTCATGCTCATCGGCTGTGAGTAGACCATCAACTGCTCTCATTACAAACTTATTTTGAGTTTAATGGAAAATGATTAGCAATGGACTGGTGTGAGGACATGGAGTTACGATCACAGCCTGAAATTTCTCATAACAGCATGTCCTACTGTACATCCCTCATTAATACCCCAGGAACCTTCATGTAATGTTCTAGAACAGCCATGACACCAAAATGTCTTGTCATGCTCCTCATCAAAACTCCTTCCAAATAACTTAAATAAACTGTTGGTGCTTGTGCAGATTGAACATCCAATTCCACACTTTATTTCCTGTTATAATTAGCTCCAATCTTCTGAGAAGATGTTCCATTAGAATTTGTGGATTTGTGCTCATTCAGCTTCAAGGATCTTAGTGAAGTCTGGTACTGATGTAGGTGAGGTGAGGAGGGCTGGAGAGTATTCAGTGTTCATATTCATCACGTTCAATAGGGTTGAGGGTCAGAGCTCTATAGCAGAAGATCTTCCATTTCAACCCATGGAAAGCATATCTTCAGAGCTGGCTTTGTGCACAGGGCTTTCGTCATGCTGGAACAGGTTCGGGTTTGTCCCTAATGAGTGATTCCGTGGCGAATGTGGCAAGAAGGCACTTTCCTGAAATGTTATGAGGAAGAAACTTTGAGAGGAACCAGACTCAAACAGAGATCCATCCTTATCTTCATCTTCAAATGTCCATTTATTACAGTTCCATCAATGTTGAGGTGCCTGAAGGCAACCTGTTGGTCCTGAGCCATTGACCATTGTAGAAGTCTATTGATATAATTTCAGTCCAAATGCAAATTGTTTTTTTTTAAATACAATTATTAATAAACCTCAATACATTTTATGCTACTTCGTTTTTTTTTGTAGATTGTGCAGGTTGAATGTTGTGGAATGCTGTGGCTGGGAGAGTCAGGTGTCCCAATACTTTTGACATTTTGGAACGTCTTTGTCTTTTTATTTTATATTAATGATCATATGTTTGCACTTGTTGAAGTTTTTATTTATTATTCTTTTTCTCATGTATATGATTCAACTCTATCACCAGTGTGAAGTCTTACTTTCTCTCTATCTCTCTTTTTTTTTTTCTCTCTCCCTCTCTCTTCTCCCCTCTGAAGCTCTGATGTACGCCAGTATCTTCGGAAACGTGTCGGCCATAATTCAGCGTCTGTACTCGGGGACGGCACGTTACCACACGCAGATGCTGAGGGTCAAGGAGTTCATCCGCTTCCACCAGATTCCTGGAGGCCTGAGGCAGAGGCTGGAGGAATATTTTCAACACGCCTGGTCCTACACCAACGGCATCGACATGAACGCGGTGAGGAGATCCATCCGGAGATCACCCCATCACACTCGTCCATCTCTTACTCATCATCTGTTCATTTCAAAGACACTATTCTTCCTCAATTTCTTTCTTTTCCTTCTTTCTTTCTTTCTTTCTTTCTTTCTTTCTTTCTTTCTTTCTTTCTTTCTTTCTTTTTTCTCTTTCTATTTCTTTCTTTCTTTCTTTTATCCTTCCTTTTTTCCTTCCTTCTTTGTTTCTTTCTTTCTTTCTTTTTTCCTTCCTTCCTTCCTTCCTTCCTTTCTTTCTTTCTTTCTTTCTTTTTTCCTTCCTTCCTTCCTTCCTTCCTTCATTTCTTTCTTTCTTTCTTTGAATACTTTCTTTCTTTCTTTCTTTCTTTCTTTTTTCCTTCCTTCCTTCCTTTCTTTCATTCTTTCTTTTTTTCTTTCTTTCTTTCTTTCTTTCTTTCTTTCTTTCTTTCTTTCTTTCTTTCTTTTGTTCTTTCTTTTTTTCTTCCTTCCTTTCTTTGTTCATTTCTTTCTTTCTTTCTTTCTTTCTTTCTTTCTTTCTTACTTTCATTACTTTCTTTTTTTCTTTCTTTCTTTTACATTCTTTCTTTCTTTTTTTCTTCCTTTCTTCCTTCCTTTCTATCTTTCTTTCTTTCTTTCTTTTTTTCTTCCTTTCTTCCTTCCTTTCTATCTTTCTTTCTTTCTTTCTTTCTTTTTTATATATCTCTCTGTCTTTTAATGCTGTTTGGCGATTGCACCATCACACTCGTCTATCTCTTCCAGTTTCTTCCTGTTTATTAGAAAGACATCACTATTCTATTGTATGCTTTTATCTTCTTTTTTTGTTTGTTTTTCATGTCATCTTTTGGCTTGTTTTTCTTTTTTCCACCGCTCTTTTTCTATGTCTGTTTTATTTTTGCTTCTTCGTGCTTCTTTCCCTGTCTGTCAGTATCTTTGTCTTCCTGCGTCCTCATCACATGTCTCCTGTCTGTCTGGTCGTCTCTTTGTGTGCAGGTGCTGAAGGGTTTCCCTGAGTGTCTGCAGGCTGATATCTGCCTGCACCTGAACCGCACGCTGCTGCAGAGCTGTAATGCGTTTTGTGGAGCGAGTAAAGGCTGCCTCCGAGCTCTGGCCATGCGCTTTAAAACCACACACGCGCCGCCGGGGGACACGCTGGTGCACAGCGGGGACGTCCTCACCGCCCTCTACTTCATCTCCCGCGGCTCCATCGAGATCCTCAGAGACGATGTGGTTGTCGCCATCTTGGGTACTGGAGTTGCTCTTTTTTCGTTCAGTCGCCATTCCTAAAAAAAAAAAAAAATCACGTCTTTATCTTGCTTTTTTTTAAAGACCTCTGCTTTTTTTTGTATTGTTGCTTTCTTTTGCTTTACATTTTCTTGCTACTCTTTCTTATTCATCCAATCCTGTCTTCTTTTTCATTTCCTTTATATATATTTAATTTTTTTTAGCTTCTTTCTCCTCAATCCTTTTTATTTATTTTTTTATTTCAAATGTTTTTTTACTTTCTTACCTTTTTTTTGGTCTTTTTTAAGATCCAGTCTCACAATTAGGTTATTTTTCTGTACCTTTTCTATTCTTTTTTTTTCCACATTTTCTTGCTATTCCTTTCTATTCATCCAATTCTGTCTTTCATTAAATTTTTATTCACTTTTTTATTTATTTTTTCCCAAACTATTATATAAATATATTTTGTGTATATTGTTTATACAATTCTAATAATTAGAACAATATTTATATTTATATTTATATTTGGTGCTTTATTTCCCCATCACTCTCATATGCACTATGGGCAAAAGTTTTAAAAGTTTTATTAAAAGTTCTATAGCAGGAGAGCTTCCTGATACATGGAAATTCATGGAAAGCACATCACATGTCCTAATACTTTTGTCCGTATATTGAAAGTGAATGGGCATGTAATATTATTTTATTTATTTAGTTTCCTGTTTTCAGAGCATCAACCAAAAAATTCACAAAACCTACGTTTGAATAATAAATATAACAAAGTGTGAACCTTCATCCTGACAGCTTTCTTCTCTTCCTCTGTTCCATCTCTGGGTTGTCCTGCTGATCCGCAGTGACGTCATTCGCTTCTGCCTTATTGATCACGCGATATTGATCATGCTGTCAGCACCATTTATAGATTAAAAACCCATTTAGTTCTTTCTCATGTGAACTCAATTCAGTTTAAATTTGTTTCATTAAATTAGTTTCATTTCTTTTACACCCTCAGGTAAGAACGACATCTTCGGCGAACCCATCAGCCTGTACGGTCGCCCCGGGAAATCTAGCGCAGATGTCCGAGCTCTTACCTACTGCGATCTGCACAAGATCCTGCGGGACGATCTGCTCGAGGTCCTCGACATGTACCCTGATTTCTCCGACAGCTTCTGGACCAACCTGGAGATCACGTTCAACCTCCGAGATGTAAGGGCTTAGTGTTTTCTGTTAGTGTGTGTACCTGGGGAGGAAGGGCAATATGCAGAGGTGTGTGTGTGTGTGTGTGTGTGTGTGTGTGTGTGTGTGTGGCAGAGTTTGTAAGTTACTGTAGCTTGTTTGTATCAGGCAGACAGAATTCTACAGCCAAACCCTGATGAGGAGGCAGACTGCAGCTACAGGCGAGAACAGCACAGGAGAAACTCGCTCCATCGCAATAGACCAGGTAAAAACTCAGTGTGTGTGTGTGTGTGTGTGTGTGTTTGTGTGTGTGTGTGTTTGTCTTTCTAAAACCCAACAAATTAGACCATGCACAGTGCCATTAATTCAATCTTTCAGGATTATTCCTGGAAGTTGTATAATCCATATAACTGAGTCACTATGGGGTTCAGGGATTTGCTAAAGAGCCCAGGAGGGGCCACTTGGCATGGCTTTGATTTGAACTTATGACCTCAAAGTCCAATGTCTTAACCCCTAAGTACCACCTCCCCCTCATACAATATGCCATTGGTGAATGATTTGCCAGAATCAGTTTAAATCTGAGGTGATTTTTGTCTTTCCACACCAGAGGTTGCCAGATCGCATCTTTTTTCCTTCATTATATTCTTTAATGTGTTTCCTTTTGATGCTAGTGAGTGCGTTAGCATGACGCGGTTTCCAAATCATGTTTTTTTCTGCTCTTCGTCAGATTTTGCAAAACCGACAAATCAGTTAAAGGTTTTAACTTCTGATCAGAAGGTCATGAGATCAAATCCTAGATTCACAGCATCTGTGTTTAATCCCGATGATATTTGCCTGTGCTCTTGCTCACTTCAGACGGCACGGATAGAGAAGACTCTTGCAAAATTCTCCAGAAATGCAACTCAGTGGGGAACCACAGGGAGGCGCTCTTACAGTTGCACTGGGACGAGCTGTGCAGCAGCGGGAGCGCCGTCTCTTTGCCCAGTGAGGATGAGATAAAACACTCGGGGCCTGGACGGGGAGGGGTGGTGTATTCTCCAGATGTGAGGGAGTACGTCCCTACTGTGGTCAACCTTCTACCCAAAAGCACAGGAGAACCGGAAGATCATCCATATTCAGGTAGAGAGAAAAGACAAAAGGATGGTATGTGTTATGAAAGTGATGCTTCTCTCGATAATGATGAACAGTTTAATGTTCTAAAGAACATGTTAAAGAACCAAGAAATAAATTCTGAGAATCTGCCACGCCTTCTTTAATGAGACTGTTGGATACAGAGGCCACACCCCCTTTACTGGGACTGGCATGCATTCAGATCACACCTTCACTTAGACTGACATGCAATAAGACCACACCTCCTTCATTGAGATTAATGGACACTGAGGCCACACCTCCTTCATTGAAATTGATGCACACTGAGGCCACACCTCCTTCATTGAGATTGACCTGCACACAGACCACACCTCCTTCATTCACACCGATATCCACAGACGCCACACCTCCTTTCTCTGTTTTTTCTTGTTTTCATCTGTAATTCACTTAGTCTGTCTGTCTGATGTGTCTCACACAGTGTGCGTTCTTGTGTATCAGACTCTCTAAATGTCTCTGGACTGTACGGTTGCTGGTCCGAGCGCAGGCCGAGTCAGTACCCTGAGACCCGGAGACGCTCGTCCCCGTCAACACGTGCCTGCTATCACCATCACCAGCACGGTGCACATGACGAGGAGAGACCGAGTGATCTTCAGTCCCGCCTTGAACTTCTGCAGTCTCAGCTGAACCGGTCAGACACATACACACACACACACACACACACATTATTTCTAATAAATAGCTAATGTCTGTTTTTTTCTGCTTTGTCTTTGCTTGCTGCTTGTTGCTCATACTGTCCCTATTTCTTGTTCCTGCCTTCTTTTCCTTCGTTCCCTCTCCGCTGTAGACTGGAGACTCGGATGACGGCTGACATTAACGTGATCCTGCAGCTGCTCCAGCGACAGATGGCCCAAGTGCCACCTGCTTACAGCTCGGTGTCTCCAACCCCGGTGCTCCATCACAACGCTTCTTCAACCGACCTGTACGAGGCTCCGATATTCCCCCTGGGGACACCCACCACTCCTACCGCACACATCAGAGAACCGACACACACCTCCTCCTCCTCCACCAACAACGTGAGTGTTAGCAGAGTGCTTTTTAGTTAGCAGAGAGTATTTTAGTAGACTTGGTAGCATCATCAAGTATCTTCTTGTTGCTGTGAAACTAAAATCTTATTATATGTCGTCATACGTAAGGATCAGTTATGTCGCCAAATATGGAATCTTTAGATGATCTTTATAAGTGTAAGTTTGTACCTAATGAGTGAGCTGGTGGCAACTGTGGCAGGGAAAAACTCCTTGAAATGGCATAAGGAAGAAACCATGAGAAGAACCAGACTCAAGAGGAAACCCATCCTCATGTGGGTTGCACCGAATGTCCATTTATTACAGCTAAACGGTGAGGTGATGGTGATCAGATGCAAACTGTAGTCCTGAGTCAGTGTAGCAGACTGTTGACATTAACTACAGTCCAAATCCATCCTCAAAGCTCCCGTTCTTCCTCCGGAATTTCATGGAATCCCAGAGCGTTGATGAGAAAATTTATTGATAGTTTATCATTTAAATTAATTTTATTTATGGAATTTGGCAGATGCCCTTATCCAGAGCAACAAACATTTATCTCCTTCATACAGCTATGGAGTTTAGGGCCTTGCCCAGGGGCCCAGGAGTGGCAGTTTGGTGTGGCTGGGATCTGAACTTTGGATCCAAAAACAAAACTTACAAAATGTAAAAAAAAAAACAATAATAATAAAAAAACAAACAAACAAACTACTGAATGATGAATGAATATGAATGAATAAATATGAATATGTTAATAAAAAATAATTATTATATAAGTCATAAATTATAAATAGTAAATATAATTTAGCGCTCTCTGTGCAGAATGCAGTCTTATATATAAAGACAAAGAGCACGTTGCATCTAGATGCCTCTCTCGTAATGACACTGGACCTTTTCAGCTGCTCCAGCAATGGGCGCAACCCGGAAAAACTATCTGGATTTTTTTTTTTGCTTTTAGCAATCAACGATCGGTGCCGATTAATCAGCAAAACCCATGAATCGGTCAACCTCTAATTAGCATCAGCAAATTTCTTAATTGCTGTCTTCAGCATTGTGTAAAAATTGCCATGAAATTGAGTCGAATCATATAAGCTATGAGCAAAAGTATTGGGACACTTGACTTTTCCAGCCATATTTGCTTCTTCTCCAAACAGTTCCCACAAAATTGGAGGCACACAATTGTATCAGACCTTTTTTGGAAGCATGAAGGATAAAATTTTCCCTTTGCTTGTACTAGGAATCCTAAACCTGTTCCAGCTTGACAATGCACCTGTGCACAAAGCCAGCTCTATACATATATGCTTCATGAGGAAGATCTTGAGTGGCCTGCTATAGAGCTCTGGCCTTAACCCTATTGGGATGAATTTTTTCAAGCTGACTGACATCTGCAACTCACCTACATCAGTATCTGACTTTACTAACACCCTTGTATATGCACAAATCTTCACAAAATATATCTGAACACCTTCCCAGAAGAGTGAAGGTTCCTATGAGAGCAAATGGGGACTAAATCAGAAATCATGTAGAATCTTACGATGAGGAACATTGATGAATGATACAATAATAGTTTTAATAAATAAAAAAAGAACAGGAATATATGTTTGGGAAGTTCCGAGGAAACATTCGAGACAGACAGAAAGTCTTTATACTTTTATTAGCAGGAGGGTTTACCAGAATCCTCTCTTCTCATCCTACAGAGTCCTGAGTCGGACAGCCCTGACCCAGATGCCCCATCCATGTACCTGAAGACAAACCCCAGTCTCAACGTCCCTGATAACCTGCATCCGCACCTCAGTCTGCGTTTCCTGTCTCTCCCTGAGCACCTGGAGAGCCTGAACAGCCTGGAGGACACATCACAGACCCAAAGGCACCTGTCCGACCCCGGGCTCCCGGGCAGCTAGAAACCCGAGCGTTTTTCACTTTCTTCTTATCTCGCCACCTCTGGGCCATGTGTGTCCAAAATTAGCTCTACTCAAGGATAGCTGGGACGGGACCAAGCCACAGTCCTCCTCTTCCTTCTCCTCCTCTTCCAGTTTACTTCTTAGATCACATGGAGACTGCGAGCTTCAAACGAGCAGGAAGCTGCTCCAAACGGACCCAGGGTTAATTTGCATCGCGTAGCTGAGATCCAGACACATCAAACACTGCATGGGTTTCACGTTGCGAAGGAAGAGTTGGTGATATTCATGCGTAGGGCTGCACCAATCCGATGCTGAGCATTGGGGTCAGGGAAATATCTGATGTGGTATCAAAAAGTTTCAAAACATGCCAGCAGATGGCAGCACAAGGCTGCACGCACAGTCACATGGAGCACCGACTTTCACAAGTCAATGTGCTCCAGTGCTATTCTGATCACGCGCATAACCACGTCTGCTATTCTGACCACGTGTGCACCCTCTCACACACCAGTTTCTCGCCTGAAACAACACAATCTCACTTCCAACTCGCCAGATTCGCCTCCTCCGGATTGCACCCTCTCCCTGAAGATCCATAAAAATCCAGCTCGCTGTTTTGACACCATTGGAGTGATCCAGCACGATTAGCAGAAGGTGCTTTGAAATGAAGATGTCCAGGACAGATTTCAGAAGTGGCAGGAACGCTGGGAGCGCTGGATTGCTGTGCTAAGAGACTATTTTGAAGGTGATTGTGTGTAAACGCAGATAAATAAAATATCTTGTATAAAGTTTCTTGTAAATAGAGCGAAACTTTTTGATACCACCTGCTAGACAGTAGGACGATTTCCTTCTCGATGGGGTGATGGGTGAATTCCGATTGTGAGAGATTTCTGATTTTGTGACTTCACAATGAAGGACATAAGTCAGAAGAAAGAGAAATCAAGAGCGTTTTCCCTCAGCTTTTTAAACACTAATTATTAAACCATTTGGCGGACATCGTTACTTCATTATGAATTAATTGCAACATTAAAAAAGAGGAATGAAATGAAACACACTAAGATTATTGAGCATTTCAGAGTGAATGAAGGAAGCCACCGAAACAGGAAGTTGTGTGAAAATACTTTTTTTTTTCATTTTTTTTTAAATATTGAAGGAAACCTCCACCCTGAAACACATTAAACATGATTATATTGATTGACGTTTTGTAAGTGATTCTGTATTCCTGTCATTCCTGGAAGATCCTTCAGGTTTCAAAAGAGCAAGACTTTCTTTCAGTCGCCGCACGTCCCGGTCATGAGTCAGTTGGAGATGAAGTCTGTATCTGACTACACCATGATCAGCAGGGGGTTTAAAGGCATTGTGGTGGGAAATGTGAGAAAGTCAGGAGTTTCCATCACTTTGTGAAAGAATTAAAATGGCTTATTTATATTTATATTTAAATACAAGAATATAGCGAGGTGAATTTTGTGTAAATTTGTAAAAATATAGTACACGAATATTGGGACAACCAACATTCCACCAAACTGTTACCACAAAGTTGGAGGCAAATAATTGTATGAGTATAAGATAAGAACTAGGAGACCCAAAGTCCCAAAAATGTCCTATTATTGTTTGACTCCTTTATATTACCGTCCTGCAGCTTTCTGGAGTCCAAAAGCATTGGAAAACCTGACTTTTCCAGCCACATGTTCCATAATTCCTCCCAACAGAGTTTTAAGCTGACGGTATCGAACTTTGTAACCCCGTGTTGATTTCATTGATACAGACTTCAAAGCATTTTTGAACTTTGCTCTGGATGGCGGTGTCTGCTACATAACGTAAACGTAAATATACGGCTCTTCCTCAAACACAGTTACTGGTACATCAATGTAGCAGATCCATAATCTAGTGGAACATCTTCCTAGAAGAGTGGAAGTTATTACAACAGCACATGGGGACTAAATGAGCTCCAAAAGCTCAAACTCTTTTTCTTTAGAACTTTTTAAGCGAAATATTATATAATAGTTATGTACTAAAGCCATGGTGCTTCTTTATTTCTGAACTTGAACTCATTATAAGGTCAACATTGAGCTCTGTTATTTATAGACGTACTTGTTATTGAGTTATTTTGGTTAAACTCAGTGTTGGGTTTCGTCTTGTTGTCATGGAGATTTTTTTTCCACACAGAACCCAGGCAAGGTGTAATACCAGGGACTGAGGAACACAGCATGAGCAGGACATGACTTTATGTTCAAACACAAACCTTTAGGGGGCGCTCATTAGCAGCTCGGTTTTCATATCTTTTAGGGCGTTTAGGAAGATGAGGTCTGATTGCACATGTTTGATTTGGTGTTGTATGTTAAGTGTCTTCACCTTCAAGCACTGAGTTTAACTTGAACTAAATTCTTTAGAATTTACAAGAAAACACAGGGGGGAGAGAGAGCGAGAGAGAGAGAGAGAGAGAGAGAGAGAGAGAGAGAAAAAGAGAGAGAGAGAAAAAGAGAGAGAGAGAGAAAATAAGCTAAGCAGAGTATGAGTGACAGAGCAAAAGACAGTGAGGGACAAAATGTCAGGGAACATGTAAGGAACAGTATGCAGGAGAGAAGGAATGAGAGAAAAGAAATGAAAGAGAATAAGCAATTAAGAGAGAATGAGAGAAAACACAGGGGGGAGAGAGAGGGAGAGAGAGAGAGAGAGAGAAAATAAGCGAGTGAGAGAGAATGAGATGGAAAGAGATGGAGAAAGGACAAGAGGGAGAGTATAAGAGCCAGAGTGAGGGAGAGCAGTAGAGAGAATATGGGACAGAGGGAGCGTAACAGAGAGAGAGAGAGAGAGAGAGAGAGAGAGTGAATAAAGGAAAGAGTAAAGGACAGAGAGAATAAAAATTTGAAAGAAAAGGAGGGAGAAATTGGGTAGGGCACAAGAAAAAGCGATGGAATGCGTGAAGGAGAGCAAAAGTGAGAAAAAGTAATGGGGGAGGGTAAGAATGAGAGAGTGAGAAAATGAAAGGAAGAGAGATGAAACAAGGAAAATAGAGGGAGAGAGGACAAGTGAGACAAAATGTGTGAAAAAGAAAGACAAAGTTGGAGTTGGAGAGAGCTGGGAGCATCAGTTAGCAGCTTCTCTCCCTCACTTACTTTCTCTCAACGTCTCTCTGCTTTTTTATTCCCTTGTTCTTTCTCTCTATAATGCTTCTCTTTCTCTTCTTTTTCTAATTCTCTTCCTCTTTATTTTCTTTTTCTTCCTCTCCTTTCTTCTCCTCTTTAACTGTTTTTTCTTCTCTTGCACCTTTTACTTCCGATACACTTATTTTCCATATTTTCTCGTTCACCTTTTTCTCTTTCCTGAGAACTCAGACCCAGTAAGCAGAAATCTCAGGGCTTGTCTCAGTGTAGACTCGTTATTTTCTCACTTCTGATTGTGGTGTGTGTGTGTGTGTGTGTGTGTGTGTGTGTGTGTGTGTGTGTGTGTGTGTGTGTGTGTGTGTGTGTGTGTGTGTAAGAGGGAAAGAGACATGGTTTTAACGGTTCACAAATTAATAAAGCAAAAAAAAAAGTTTTTCTTTGTAATAAAAGATTATTTATAACATCACGATGATGAAATCAGAACCGTTTGCTTTATGACTTTTACATTTCCCTCCTGCAGGCGTCCGATTTTGAATTACATTTTTTTTTCTGGCACTCTGAGAAAAACCTGGTTATTATACAGTACAAGTCCAAAAGTATTGGGACACCAGCCTTTTCCTGCCATGTGGTTCTTCTCCAAAACTGTTACATTTTTTCCCTTTACTTGAACTAGAAGACCCGAACCTGTTCCAGCATGAAAATGCCCCTGTGCACAAAGCTCAACTCCATGAAGATCTGCATTACACATGGGTTGGAGTCTAAGATCTGCCTGCTATTGTTCTCCAAACCTACTGAACAACTTGATGAATGTGATCGCTGACTGCACCCCAGATCTCCTCATCTAACCTACATCACTACCTGACTTTACTAACAGCCTCATGGGTGAATGACTCACACAATTCTTGACAAAATCTAGTGGAACATCTTCCTTTCTTTCAACAGGAAATAAGAATTGGAATAGGAGGTCCAAAAAGCAGCACATTAACTCGCCAATCTTATGGTCAGGTGTCCAGGACTTTTAATTAAAAGGTGGAGTTTGAATCCCAGCACAATCAAGATGCCAATGCTGGGCCCTTGAGCAAGGCCCTCAACTGTATAAATGAGAATTTTGCTAAATTCTGCTAAAATGTGTGGATGAGGGAAAAAAAAATAAATCAGACCTGCGTGGAAGAACAATGCAAGTTTATTAATAGAAAAGAAAAAAAAACAAAAACAGGGCACACAGATCACAATACACACTCTTTCCGAAAGAGGCCGAAGTTCTTCTGGTCCACACGTGTTGGTGAACGGACGGTAAAGAACGGCGAATCCGGATGCAAAAAAAAAAAAAAGTTAAATTTACGCCACGGACGTTCCGCCCTCTAGGTTATTTATAATATTTATATATGTATGTAGATCTCTTACATCGAGCACAAACATGCTTTAAAAAAAAAAAAAAAAAACAGGAGTTCATCAATTTTGAATGATTGGGGGGAAAAAGGGTGTAGTTTCAATTTTGTTCATTTTGTAACACACATTCGTATGGGAAAGAAAAAAAAAAACGACTTTCTTAGTGCTCCAGTTTAGTGATGTCATGATCGTGTTGCTATGGCAACCAAGCGAAACAAGCTACTCCCTTCCCTGATGGCTGTGATCAAAGTGAAGGGT
The DNA here is from genome assembly GCA_024362625.1 of Silurus asotus. Lineage (NCBI taxonomy): Eukaryota > Metazoa > Chordata > Actinopteri > Siluriformes > Siluridae > Silurus > Silurus asotus. The sequence continues at coordinate 3,186,470 of MU535751.1, read as the reverse complement.
TTTTGAGAAACTGAAACATGTTTGGGGGAACGTTTTGAGGAAAAGCATCAGCACCGTATTGGTAAAAAACAAAAAAACAAAAAAAACACTATTCCTTACGGTCGTGATGCGCGAACGGATGGTCGGAAAACTTCTAACACAAACATGGCACCTTTGTGTCTTTTTTTTTTCCTTTTGCGTTTTATTATAAGCTAATTACAGATCAGTGCTGCTGCTCGGTAACTAGTTTTCTACTTGAAATGCGGGATGCGTTTACACTAAGCAACATCGCGTTTTAGAAAACAAAACAAAAAAAAAAGAAAGAAATGAAAAACAAGACAAAGAAAACCCCCGCTCTGGTCTGTGAACGCAGAACGACTTAGAAACACCGTGGCAGAACAACTTCACTCCAAACTGAGGGTCCGAGTGGCTCGAACACGTACTGATCAACACTTCATGATGTACAAATGAAACTACACACAGACACACACACACACACGCGCGCGCGCGCACACGCTCAAGTATGCACCTATAAACACATTCACTCACACACATACGTACACAATCCCATAATCCTGTCCGTTAGCCGAGTCCTCCTGCCATCTCCACTCCTTTGCAGCAACACAGGAACCAGACCCCGGCTCCCGCGCCCACTCGAGGTCTGGCTCCTGCGGCGGCTCCGTTGTCGTGGCTCTCGCTGGGACTGGCCCGGCTCTCCGTGGTGGTGGTGGTGGTGGTGGTGGTGGGAGAGCTTGGGGCAGCAGCAGCGGCGACCTCGGCGGCGCTGTTAAACACGCAGGATCTCCAGGCAGTTGTTGTAGCAGATGGCGATCCAGTCGGGTTGAGTGGACGCCCACTGCACGTTGTTGATCTCGCCCTCGGCCGTGTAGGCCAGGATTGGGTCCTCGATGGCGCGTGGCATCTGCTGGATGTCCCAGATCAGGGCCTGGTGATCGTCCGCTATGTAGGGGGGAAAAGAGAGAAAAATTAGGGGGGTAAGAATACATGAGAAGATACTAATCCATTTTCTTACCTTAATAATAAAGTAAAGGGGGTAAAAAAAGGGGGCTTTTTTGATTTGCTCTTATAATTTCCTTCACTCTTCTGGGAAGATGTTCCACTAGATTTTGGAGTTTGCTTGTACATTTGTGTTCATCAGCCACAAGGGTGTTAATAAAGTCATGTAGGTGAGGAGGTCTGAGGTGCAGTCAGTGTTCAGTAGGGATGAGATCAGAGCTCTTTAGCAGGCAACCACATATAGCAGGAAAGGTCAGGTGTCCCAATACTTTTGGCAATATAATGTACATGACCCCCCGAAGCACAGAGGTCTAAGGGCCTTGCTCAAGGGCCCAAAAGTTGCAGTCTGGCGATACGGACGTGTAAACCAGAGTCCAGATCTTAATTCCGTTGAGATGCTGTGGGGAGACTTAAAACCTGCTGTACATCCAAGAAACCCTTGAAAACATCTAACAGCTGAAGCACGTTGGTCCTAACTTTTACCTCAGAATATGCATTTTTTTTGTTGCTATCGTTTCATGAATAAAACAGCGTTACTTGTTGTTGTTTACCTGCAGTTAAATCATTTTCTCTCCAGAGTAATGAATTCATCTAATGTTCTATTTTAAATACAAAAAAACATCATTTCTTGAATAACTGTAATAAACTGTATTCATGTGTGTTGGTGTTACCTGCAGTACAGATGTGGCAGGAGGAGTGAGGGGCCCAGGCGATGCCGTTCACACAGGCGCGGTGGTTATTGAGACGAGCTACAGGTGTGCACGGCACACGCACATCCAGAATGACCACCTGAGAAAAAAAAAAAAACGCACACGTTAACATCTTTCCGATTGATACCTCCTCCCCCCCAAACCACATCCCAACCGAGCGTGAGGTCACCTCCATGCCGTCCATCGCCATGGTAGCCAGGTAGTTGGGGTCCTGCTTGTTCCAGCAGAGGCGGAGCAGCGGGTGGTGCTGAGGATCCTCGTAGATGATGGTGCTGTGCTCCAGGTGTCGCAGGTCGAACATGCGCACCGAGCCGTCGGCTCCGACCGACGCGAACATGTCGCGGCCTCCGCCTGCGCGGCTGAACGCGATGTCGTACACCTGCACGTGCACACGCACACACGTTACGCTGTAAACACACTAGTGACGTGCATCCGCGTAAATGCATACATTTGCATAGTGTGATCCGATTTCCGTTCGATTCATCTGGGCTGCGAGAAACGAAGGCGTTAATGACGCGTACATGCAAATTCATTCCAGCGCCACTGATTTTCCCTTCCGTTTGAGCAATTTTATTCAAAATATAAATAAAAAAAATACAAAAGAGGCAAAAAACTAAAACGTCCTTTATTTAATCAGATCTAAAAATATAATCGTAAATTAAAAAAATTTTAATCACTAAAAATTTGTTTTACCGGGCCTTGAATCGAGCAACAAAATCCACCGTGCGGCAAATAAAACCGTCCGTGTGGAAACATAGCTAAAAAAAAATTTCGACAGCAAATAATCAGTTTACTTAAGCGCCGTCTGACTTCTAGCGTATGGCTCTTTCACAAACACGCAAAAATAAAAAGAAAGAAAAAAGATTAAATAAAACCAGACCTTCTTTTCCTGTTCTGTCTGAAGGAAGATGCAGCTCTACCTCTGCCATGTTAATCTCTATGTGAATCGGTGAATTTTACATCCCTATTATACACGTAGCAACAGCTGGGGAGTGCAGCGTCCTGAGCAGAACATGGTGCCTCACCTCTTTGTCGTGGGCGATGAGCTGCGTCTTGACGTGTCCGGACACCTGGTTGACTCTCCCCAGCACCTGTCCTGTCTCCAGACCCCAGATAGTGCAGGTGGTGTCAATACTAGAGGTGCCTAAAGGAGCATGAAGACACGTGTACTTTACATTAGAAGGTTTCCGTCCACCATCTAACCAACTCTAAATAACACACTCTCTAACCAATGGTTTGTGGACACCTGAACATTTTTTTTAACAATTAGACCTCCACTCTTCTGGGAAGTGCTGAATACGGTTCTAATTGTTTATAATAAAGCTGAAAAGCCATGGATGAGATTCTCTGGACGTGTCTGTACTGAATCTCACCCAGAAGGTTGGGATCCACCTCGTTCCAGTCGAAAGAAGTCAGAGGAGCACAGAAGTCAGAGTTCTTGTTGTTGTTTAGGAGGCACTCGAGGCGTGTCTCGGTGTCGTTTACCTGAGAGAAAAAGAGCGAGAGACGCACAAAGTGAGAACAAGTGCATAGGGGAGAGAGAGAGAGAAAGAGAGAGAGAGAGATAGAGAGAGAAAGAGAGAGAGAGAGGTAAAGGTCACACACCCTCCAGATACGAAGGTAATCTCCGCTGGTGGCCAGCAGGTCCGGGTAAACGCCCTTGGTGTCTGGGATCCACATGATCTTGGTGGTGGGGTACGGGTGATCGAATGTGTTCCTACACACAAACTCACTGCTCTCCTCATCCAGACCCACAAGCTGCACCTACACACACACACACACACACACACACACACACTTTGATAGTTATTTGACAGTTAAAACAAAGAAACCTATAACACTGTTGTAAAATAATATATAATATAACAACTGTATTTAATATATATAAAATTATTTTTAATAAAGTATTTATAAAACATAAAATATTAATTATGTTTATAAATATTGATAAAAATAAAAGACACAAATTCAAACAAACTAAAACGAACACTCCAAATAAATACATTTCAAAAGGAGAAACACGTTTACTACAGGATGAGTCAGGAAAACATTTTTATATCATAAATCTATCTATTCGTCCGTCAGTCCGTCCGTCCGTCCATCCATCCAGTCCAGAAAGCATTTCATTGGATGAGCACAAGATCGGTAAGGAAAACATGTTTAATCCTCTCTCTCTCTCTCTCTATCCATCAACCCATTCATTTGTCACCCACAAAACAAATATAGAGTCCAGAATTTTACAAACAATCTATTCATCCATCCATCCATCCATCCATCTATCTATCACACACCCAAACATTAAGGGGGCGGGGCCAATAAGGTTCATTTATTCATAAGTCGAACACTGCAATAGTACAGGATGAGCCAGGAAAAACATTTATTAATTATTATTATTAATTATTTTATGGCTTTATTTATCTATATATCCATCCATCTATCCATCCATCCATCCGTCTGTTTATAAAGGACATGCTCATACACTGACTAGAAACCATTTAATTCGCTAAATATAGAATTAGATCATTCCTATATCCTAGATTAACTCTTCTATCTATCTATCTATCTATCTATCTATGACACGCCCACATGGTAAGGGGGCGGGGCCTATAAAGTCTAGAAAGCATTTCATTCGCTAAACACATCATTAGTACAGGATGATTAGGAAATAAAATATTAAATAAATTTTACCTACTGAAAAGTGACGAACTATAAACATTTACAGTAAAAATAAATCCAAAACTTTGTTTACATTTTTATTTATTTTTTTATTATTTATAAAAGTCGGGGTCAATAAAACCACAGGACGCTTTAAAACACGGTTATATTTCCGGGTCGCTCTAAAGATGATTATTTACATTAAAAAAATAGACAAATCTTCAATAAAATTAGATTATATTACATTTTAAAGTCACAAAACAAAAACAAAAACACGAGGATTTGAAGCCGAGCTCCAGGTTTCCTCCATTTCAGAGCGGATTTGAGACTGGAGAGTTTTTTATTTGTATTAAATATAAATTAAATGTTTATTAAAGTGATTATAAGGTTTACCTTGTTGTTATATTCCTCCACGAAGCTGCCCAGCGCCAGCCGAAAGCGTTTATCAGGCCGGACGCTCCAGTTCATGGCGTACACCGTCCACGGAGCCTCATATTTATAAATCTCTTTCCTTTTACCGTGTAGAGACATGATTCAGACCAAACAAACAAACAAATAAACAAACAAACCCCACCGACACTCAGAGATGTGGGGAGAGAGAGAAGGAGAGCGAGAGAGGAACAGAGGAACCCAGGAACCCGTCCCACGCTGCTGTTTCTCCTCCAGACAAAGCGACTGTCAAGAACCGACACCGAGCTGCAGATCACTAAAGGCGCCTGAGCGGCCGCGGCCTTCTGCTTCTTCTCCTTCTCCTTACTGCCGGTTCACACCGAAAACACTAATGTCCACACATTCTTCTTCAACATGGAGCTTTTCTATCAGATCACTGATGCGATAATCAAATCATGAGGATCTTTATTTTTGGATTCGCAGCAGGAGACCGAAGCGCGAAGAGGATTTTCTTTTCTGTCGGAGGGGATTTTCAATATAAAAGTCGCGACCTGACGACAAAAACAAAATGTCCTGTTGATGATATAAATTATTATTATTATGTTCATTATAATAATAATAATTATAATAATTATTATTATTAGTGATTATAATTAATTTTATAATATTAGTTTGTTGATATATGTTTTTCCTGAATCATCCTGTACTAATCCTGTGTTTGGCGAATAAAAGGCTTTCTAGACGTTATAGGCCCCGCCCCCTTACCGTGTGGGCGTGTCATAGGCAGATAGATAGATAGATAGATAGATAGATAGATAGATAGATAGATAGATAGATAGATAG
>MU535751.1:3109185-3180286 GCA_024362625.1 Silurus asotus | reverse complement strand
ATAGATAGATAGATAGATAGATAGATAGATAGATAGATAGATAGATAGATAGATAGATAGATAGATAGGCAAGTGTAATAGTAGTAATTATAACTTTATATTAAGATTGTTATTAATGATATAATCTATAATAGATAGATAGATAGATAGATAGATAGATAGATAGATAGATAGATAGATAGATAGATAGATAGATCTATACCATTGATCATAACCATTAAAAAAAAACTCTTGTATTATAACATATAAAGGTAATATTTACCGGTGTTATCCATTTAACTGAATTTTGTGAATAAAAAATAAATAAATACACCAGTCACATGTCACATGGAGGAAATGAATGTTATGAAGGTTGTGTTACTTAAACCAACCAAGATCATGGTGTCTTCCTGAAACACTTAAACAACCACTTTCCAGGTCTGCGTTAATAAAAAAAGTTTGCGAAGTTTTTAAAAAGTTCAACAGAGTTGTAGGCTGATTTATATTAAGTTTGTAATCCAGCGCACAGTGTAAATTAATTTATCGCTACAGACTCTAAACACTTGTGTACGTCGCTCTGGATACTTCTAAATGCCACAAATGTACATGTAAATGTCTTTCAAATGTAATCAGACGTTATTGAAACGTTATAAATCTGATAAGTTCAAGTGACATGAAATGAATTAAAGCCAGAATGCTGTTATAGGAAAATAATCGACACCGGGATGTTGTGTTACCCGAATGACTCGATGTGATGGATTATTTTAGCAGAACTGAACATTACAGTTACTGTTATTAACGTTTATATAATACGTTTGTTAATGTCTCTGTCTGATGCTATTATCGGACACTGATTATTTCTTAATTACATTAGACATAAAGCTCCAGAGTCAAGAGAATAAAGAGCCAAGTGGTATCTCAGTAGACTTCTAATCGGAAGGTCGTGGGTTCAAATCCCAGCAGCACCAAGATGCCACAGCTGGGCCCATGTGCAAACCTGAGATAACTGTTAATCATTTCAGTGTAAGGCGTCTACTAAATGCCGTAAAAATAAATGTGAATAAATAAAAATGAAGAAGAAGGGTTTAGATCCCCACATATCACCTGCTGATCAATTACATCTGAGCTAAGGGGAATTTTTTTAACCTCAAATAAACTCATTGCAATTCATTTATATATAAATACTTTAAAACTGGAGGCTGATTATCTATAGCCATGGGTTAAATATGGTCCGACTCTTCCACCGAGATATTTTTGAACCTTTCTACAATCCAGCATGGCAGCTCCCTGACATGCACATGTGCGCATGCGCGAACATGACGCGCATTAAAGACGAGTCGAACGACAACGAGTCGGCTCTTTGAGTCGGCTCTGCAATAAAAGGAATCGACTTTTATCATTTTTTTTTAATCAAATACAGCTGGGAAATAAATCATAAATTTTTTTTAGGTATGATTTCATTACAAATGATTAAATAGAAACCAATTTGCAGCACATTTTACCAGAAGATGTTTGTAAGTTTTACTGACCGTATGAAGATTTGTATTGTCTATATATAGATATGTAGAAATATAGATTTTTAATAAATGCAAAGTAATGCCCGTTTGTTTATTTTGGTCTAACTAGATTTAGAAAAAAAAAAATAATAATAATACAGTGAGTCGATTATGAGCCGAAAGAGAATGGAGCACCAATGCGCATGCGCAAAGTAAATCTGGCTCTCATAGTCCCTGGTAGTCTGTTAAGGAAACTCGTCGCGACCCGAGGGCCAAGATTTTGATTTTTTTCCCTATTAAAGGATTAAACATTGCAGGTAAATATCATAATTGCCAAGTGTTGCTCTTCTCTAGCGCGTCGGGTTACAGGTAATGTTGAGAAAAGTCAAAGTTCTCATGCTATTCCGGGCGTGTATGTGCTTTAAGCCTGGCTAAACTGGCTAGTCGAGTGTCATGTTATTAAAACTTTTCTTTTGGCTTTCAATATTTCTGTCACGAGGTTCATGTGCATAGTTTATGCTTTTATAGACACCGTAAAAGCAAGTGGAGGCGTGTATGTAGCATTAGCAAACGTGTAAGGAATAAAAAGGAACTGCTAATGCTAACTACTATGAACGTTACCATTGGGAATATGCGCATGCGCACTGTAGATAAAGCAGGTCAGGGTAATCTTAGCAATACCCACGTCCAAAAGCTGTGCTGTTAATCTGATTTAAAATCGTTTCTATTTACCCAGGTGAAGATTTTTCTTCTTCTCCGTCAACTCAATGGTTTATAAGAGACTTTTTTTTCTCCTCCTGGTTTTTTTTTCTTTGTTAAAGCAGTTAAAGTGAAGGTTAAAGGGACATTCTGAGCAGGAATCATTGATCCAATGGGAGCTCAGATCCTTGACTGAAATACATCACTAAATAAACATCTAGTTTAGTCCTGATCAAGGTCTCTGTGGATCTGGAGATTATCCAGGGATCGCCAGGTGTGAGAAGGGAGTCACTGGTCACCTCACAAACAAACGTCTGGCATTAATTCAGTCACGAATCAATGTTTTTGGTGGATTATGTGAGGAAACTGGAGATGAGGGAGGAAACCAGTATGGATGTGGGAAGCCCTGAATAGACCCAGAGACCCTGAAGCCTTGAGGTGGAACCACCACATCCAACATGACTTTGTACATGAGTGTCAATCAGTTTGTCTGTGATTTGTGTTTTTTATTTTATTTATTGACTCACTGTAGATCTGTGCAAATTTTACATTCGGAATATTGTTACAGAATTAAAAGAACGATTTGGTATTTTATAAAATGTATAAAGTTTTATACCAAATAAGCAAACAAAAAAGTAATGTCAGACATGATTTAGTTTTGTTTGATTATTAACGTTGTCTTATGTTTTACCAATAACAGAAAGTAAACATGAGGGGAATCAGGGTGTTTTAACTGTCAAACGTTTCTGTTAATCTATTTGACTAAAATTTAGTGTCTGAACTCGGACTGTGCCTATGGATTATTTTATTAATCAAGTTTCTTACTGATTAATCTATTGATTATTAGAGTAATTAAATAGGAAGTACCTTTTCTTTAAAATCAATAATAAATACACAAGGAAAAAAGAGATGGGTCTCTTAAAATTATTAATTCCGGCTTTTTTCTCTCGCAATTCCAAAGTTTGTCTTGCTATTCCGACTTTTTTCGCTTGCAATTCCGTGTTTTTTCTCTCGCAATTCCGACATTTGTCTCTCGCAATTCTGACTCTTTTTTTCCTTGCAGAATTCCGACTTTTTTCTCTCTCTTGCAATTCTGCAGTCAATATCGACTTGTTTGGCAATTCTGACTTCTCTCTCGCAATTCCGAAAATTTTCTGTCTCACAATTCCGACTTTTTTTCTAATAATCATCCATTTCTTGTGCATTCACTGGTAATCATGTTGTTGGCTAGAAGCTTGTTTACGCTTAAAACATTGACATACACAGAACTCTCCCCCAGGCCGTGCAAAAAGTGTATACCTGGGATTTCACCAAGGTCATACATGTAATAGGTCATACATGTAAATACTGTTCTGCAGTCTTTTAAAGAAATATTTGTCTTGTTTCAGTTTTTGTTTCCAGGCTGTGTGAGGGATGAGGCACTGTCTCTTGCTGCTCCCTGCACTCCTGCTGCTGCTGGCTCTGCCGGACACCAGGGGGCGCTATAACGACGACTTCGATGACGGCGAAGACCTGACTGAGTTCGACGACAACGACTTCGCCGAGTTTGAAGACGTCGCTGACGAGGCGGCGGTCGAGGTGGAGAAAGAGCCTCCGACCAGACCGCCGCCTTCATCCGCTCTCGAGGAGGATGATGAGGACGAAGCCACGGTGGAGAACGAGGACGGGCAAGATGAGTTTGAGGACGGAGATGGACAGGTGAGTCTGATGTTTTTTAAATGTCCTTAGATACCTCTTTCTGCTGTCTTTTATAAAGTGACAACAAGACCAACTGCAGAACAAATCAGTTTATTAAAGTGGAAAATGAGGCGAAAGACACGTTTGAGTTTTTTAGCACAAAATTTTACTCTCAATGTCGCTCTCAAACTCTCGTTTGTTCGGTCATAAGCAGACTAATGCATGCAAACTAATACAGATTAAAAAAAATTACTTTTTAATCGTTCGTGCAATTCTGTCGCACAATAGCTTGTACACGGACGTTATAAACCTAAATTTATGTTAAGTAATTTACACCAAAACTCGCCAATATGGACTTTTTTGACTATTTTGCGTTCAGGATTTTAGTAATAATGCGTCTTATGTTTTGGAGGAATTCACAGTGCATCTACATTTACTTAAACTTCATTTAAATTCCCTGTTATTTCAACCTTTCAATTTAGAAAAATTCCCAGGTTAATAATTCCCATATATTCCCCACTTAATTTTCAGTTTATTACACACATTCATCCTCAATGTTCCCCACTTAATTCCCAGTATATTATTCCCACATTTATTCCCATATATTCCCCCTATTAATTCCCATATATTCCCCACTTAATTCCCAGTATATTATTCCCGCATTCATTCCCATATATTCCCCATGTAATTCCCAGTTTATTCCCCCCTTGAATTCCCATATATTCCCCACTTAACTCCCAGTTTATTCCCCCCCATGAATTCCCATTTATTCCCCACTTAATTCCCCTGGAAAGTTTCCAGTCTTGAAAATGTAAATTCTTCAACCCTAATCAAGATGTTTTTAAAAGGAAAATCGCTCGCAGGGAAAAATCAGTATTGCGCAAGTGACTGATGTCATTGAATCGAAAGCATGCGGGTGTGAGCAGGTTCTTCAGAGAGCCGCTCGTTACTCCGTGGTGATCAAACCTTACTTCTGCTGTGTTCTTTCTGTCCCTGGATCCAAAAATCATGCTTTCATTAGCAAGCAATAACAGATTAAGAATCTTTTTTGATATAACTGAACTCGCCGTTATGGCCATACGGGTCTTTTTTTAATCATTTTTTTTTTTTTTATAGGATCAAGACATCTACAGCATGTACGACAACGAGGAGTTTGAGGGCCACGATACGACCAATCCGTCCAACAAGGACACGCTCATCTACCGGGAGGTAAAGATTGCACATGTACCACTTTCCCACCCATAATCGGTATGACAGATGTTAATGACGCTGATGTTCGTTAGGTCCCAGCACATCTGCAGAACAGCTGGGAGAGCTACTACATGGAGATCCTGATGGTGACGGGCCTCCTGGCGTACATCATGAATTACATCATTGGCAAGAACAAGAACAGCAGGCTGGCCCAGGCTTGGTTTAACTCGCACAGGGAGCTGCTGGAGAGCAACTTCGCCCTCGTCGGTGAGAACCATAACCGTTTTGAAACTTCCCTGACCAGGATTTCCGGACTTTTTTTTTTAGCGGTGTTATTTTCTGCCGCGCAGGTGATGACGGGACGAGTAAGGAGCCGACCAGCACAGGGAAGCTGAACCAGGAGAACGAGCACATCTACAACCTGTGGTGCTCAGGACGTGTCTGCTGTGAAGGCATGCTCATTCAGCTCAAGGTAGTCTGGACGTATATTCGTTTCTCAAGACGGACGTTTTTGACGTCATGAGAATCTAAAAGCCTTGATGTGTACAGAAGTTACTGATCTTTGTGTTTTAAATGTTTGACGGTTTCTAGTGAAGCTATCAATGATGCAGAATCATAAATGACCACTAGATGGCAGAGTACCTGTGTTCATCAGGCACTGTTACTTATTTATATCAAATACTTTTGGGAGATTTTCTAAATAGGGTATTAGCAAACTTTTTTAAAAAATTTATAATATTAAGCAACTGTACATAGTAAAAGAAAGGATTTTTTGTTTTCGAATGCTGTTTCGATGTTGTGTGATGTTAATGAACTAATTATTAAATACTGCCTCATTGAATTGTTGCAGTTTCTTAAAAGACAGGATCTGCTCAATGTTCTGGCCAGAATGATGAGACCTGTTTGTGACCAAGTGGTAGGTGTATATACAACACACACACACACACACACACATACCCAAATGCATAGCTGGCACGTTTTCTCACTAGATGTTTTTTTTCTTTTTTTTTTTATCTTCGTCAGCAAATCAAAGTAACACTAAATGACGAGGACATGGACACATTCGTATTTGCAGTGGGACACCGGAAGGCCATGGGACGCATGCAGAAGGAGATGCAGGACCTGGTGAGGACCCCCTTTCTGTCCTCTGTGCGAGATCATTCCTGAAATTGTTTTAACTTCCTCTGCGTATCTGTCTTGTTTTCTTCCAGAGCGAGTTCTGCGGGGACAAGCCCAAGTCGGGGGCGAAGTACAACCTCCCTGAGTCTCTGACCATCCTATCAGAGATGGGCGAGGTCACGGATGGAGTGATGGACAACAAGGTGAGGTGGTGGAAGCGTGCGACGTAGTACATTTTATTGTTTTTGTTTTGCTTTTGAATAATGCTTTTTTATTTTGAATTCTTTATGATTTTCTTTTTTTTCTTTCTTTTTTTTAGATGGTACATTACATCACTAACAATGCCGACAAAATCGAGTCCATCCATTTCTCGGACCAATTTTCTGGTCCAAAAGTTATGCAAGAGTAAGTGATTGCCATTTTTTATACACTTCTATATAATACATAGACCACAAGATGTGCTCTTTTAAAAAAAAATCTTATTCCATCTTTAGTCCCCGTTTGCTCTTACAGTAGCCTCCACTCTTCTAGGAAGATGTTCCACTAGGTTCTGTATTGTGCTTGTGGAGATTTCAGCTATCAGGGTGTTAATGAAGTCAGGTACTGATGTAGGTGAGGTGAGGAGGCAGTAGGGTGCAGTCAGCATGATGATTTATCCCAAAGGTTTTCAGTAGGGTTGAGGTTGGAGCTCTATAGCAGCAGATCCTCCATTCCAACCCATGTAAAGCAGATCTTCATGGAGCTGAGGGGAATGCCAGAAAAAGTTCAAAAACCACTACTTTAGTCCAGGTAGTAAGATATTTAGTGCTGTGATTCGGCCCGGGGAGACCAGACCTGGTTTTCTACTTGATGTGTGCCTCAGAGCACTGATCACTGAGCACTGAAGCTTTGGAAAGGTGATGCTAGAAGTTAAAATACTGAAAAAATAAAACCAAATAAAAACTTTGTTAGTACATAAGAAATGTAGTTTGATGGACAACCCGAGAGCAGCACACACACAACCTGTTCCAGATGTTAAACAAAAAGTGGAGACCCTACGTGCAAATCCATTTATCATCATTATTAAGACACTTCATCGCCTTCTTCATCGTTTTCTGGCAAGACATTTCACCGGAAAACGGAAGCACGGCTAGAACATTAGAACGTGTGATTAGCGTCAAGCTAAATGGAATACAATGACGTGGTGTGGAAGTAAACGTTTAAATCCATATTCCTGGTATGTAATGAACAGAGTGGAAAAGAGAATATAATTAATCTTTTTTTTCTTGCTGTTGTGTGTGGTGTGTTTTAGGGAGGGTCAGCCCTTAAAGCTTCCTGAGACCAAGAAAACGCTGCTGTTTACATTTAATGGTGAGACCCGCAAACATCATAATCATCTAGCGATTGTTTACAGATATGGTGCCTGTCAAAAGTTTGGACCCCTTTTATGGTTTTTGAGAGACACATGCATGTTCCTTTAGATTCTCTGTATGAACTTGGTATTAATATTTACTTTGACCAAACAAATAGTGTGCAGATTTAATTTTCATAAAAAAATCTCACCTTCGCATGAAGAACAGCTTCACACACACACACACACACACACATATACACACACACACACACTCTTGGCACCCGGACGGTTTGTTTTTCCAAACTTTCAGCTGAAACACTTTGGCGTGCTTCTTGTAAAACCCACCCAAGATGTTCTCCACTAGTCAGAGATTTTTCCAAAAAGTTGCCCAATTTTACTGATACCAATAGCTACTTTAGATCAAATAAATCAAACAATAGTTATTTCAATAAATACTGGATAAAAAAAAAAACAGACATGCAAAATCATGGAAATGTGCTGAAGGAGATGAATATGAATATATTAATAAATATAATATATAAATAAATGATCATTATTAAATAAAGCGCTCTCTGTGCAACGCTCAGTCTCGCGTGTAAAAGCAAACAGCACGTGGTGTCAGTAATTTGCCTTATGATTTGTAACGACGGTAGACCTCCTCAGCTTCTCCAGCAACGGACGCTACCCGGAAAAACTATTAAGACTGATTTTTGCAAATAGTTCCAGTGATCAACACTGGGTGCTGAGTAATCTGCTCTCTAAATAACACGTACAGAGTTCAGACGGTTCAGTCTAGACTGAATTTTATGTATGGAATAGTAGCCACAGTGGTTCAGGATTCCTTTCACCATTTAGTGTACATGTGTAGAATGAGTTAGCATGGTCTCCAAGGAAAAACGTGTGACGTAGCTACTTACAAAACCTACTGTTACATGACTTAGTTTCTGTGACTCTCAAAAACCAAAAATCCTGCTGCTCCAACTGGAGCATTTTCTGCCTAGGTTTGGTATTAAAAGTTGACTGATAAGTGTGTGTGTGTGTGTGTGTGTGTGTGTGTGTGTGTATAGTGCCTGGAATGGGTAACACTTCTCCCAAAGACATGGACGGCTTGCTGCCACTTATGAACATGGTGATCTACAGCATTGACAAAGTCAAGAAGTTGCGCCTCAACAGAGAGGCAAGTATACACTCACACACACACACACTCACACACACATGCACAAGGTGTGTACTTTCATAACAGAATAGTATATAATTTGTGTGTGTGTGTGTGTGTGTGTGTTTGTAGGGGAAGATGAAGGCAGAAAAGAACCGTGCCCGGGTTGAGGAGAACTTCCTGAAGCAGACTCACGCTCAGAGGCAGGAAGCTGCGCAGACACGCCGGGAGGAGAAGAAGAGAGCGGAGAAAGAGCGGATCATGAACGAGGAGGACCCTGAGAGACAGCGCCGTCTAGAGGTAGGAGACAGCGGATGGCGGTTGGGGAGATAATATGGAAAAAAAAAGCCTTGATTTAACGTAATGAACCAGCGATCGGGCGAAGTCCAATCAGTCAAATGCTGCGTTTTTCACACATAAACTTTAATTGAACTGTATTTGTTGCACCTAAAATCAGATCTCGATATCAGATATTTTCACTGACGTTTAACCGATATTCCATTCTTGTCTGTTCGTGCGTCTCGCAGGAGGCCGTTCAGCGCCGAGAGCAAAAGAAAATGGAGAAGAAGCAGATGAAGATGAAGCAAATTAAAGTGAAAGCCATGTAAAACCATCAACCCACCCACCCACACACCCACACACACACACACTGCTTCCATAGCTGCTGGCATCTAAGAATGTATCTTCTTCTTCCATCGATCGCTAATATCCAAACCTGTACCTGTTGGACAGATACTTCACTATCAGGTCATGTTTTGTTTCAAAAACGCTCCGCCGCTGTCCAGTCCTGACCGAGAGAGTGGAATTTTATCGTAGTCAGAGTAATTGGGTGTGTGTGTGTGTGTGTGAATGTGTGAATGTTTCCCACCATTGAAATATCTTTGACATCACTGTTTCTAACAAAGGGCTGGTGTAGAAATCGAACATACCAAACCCCTTACAACAAAGCGAATCGTTTCAAGCGTTTAATCACAGGGTGAAATATCAATGCAATTTCTGATGGTTTGATATGAAATAAAAACATTTAAATAATGAATAATAATAATAACACTTTAAAAAAAATGGCTTTGGAATAAAAATTTGTAATACACGAGTTTGACCGCATGAATAAAACCTGCTGCTGTTTGCAGGGGGGAATGTAAACACACTCCTGGTTTAGCAGCGTCTGAGCAGTCGCCTTTCATTTCTACACTTTATTTATGAGAGATTGTTGAATGTTAGTATGTAGTATCGCGTGAAAGCAAATGCGCTCCCTTGAAATGTAGTAGACGAAGAGAGAAGTTACGATTGAAGCTACTGAACTGCCACTGAAGAAAGAAGAACGTCTTTTTTTTCTTCTCTCTCTCTCTCCCTCTTGTTCCAGTTTAACGAGTAGAAAGACGCACGGTTCGAGCGATTTTTAAAATAGATTCCCTTCAATAATATTAGATTCCCAGTAACTGCTTTTATAACAAAAAAATGAATAATTATTGAAACAAATAAAAGAGAATTCTGTGATTTGCATTATGGCCATGCACTGGATCTGAATTTGCTGACTCAACATTTCTGTTCCTCTGATTAGAACCACCCTTATTTTCTCAGCTCTGCTTTGGTGTTTTTTTTTGTTTGTTTGTTTTTTAAATAAATATACAAATGACTAATCAAAGAAACCGAAAAGGCTTGACATTTTCATTTCCATTTTTCATCTCGAGGACTTGTTTAGCGGTTGACATACCGCTTCTTTAAGGACCTTGATCAGATCTTCCCTGTAGCTCAATACAGAACTTCCGCATCACCTGTTCGTGCTCTGATCTGTTTAGCGTGTCAGGATTCTTCCACGTCAGAGGGTGATGTCTCCCGTCTCGTCTCGATCTCAGAGCTGTAGTTTCCCTGCTCTCATCAGCCGGCCAGGTTTTTACCAACGAGCCGAACAGATTTGTAGACCCCATGTCCATGCCATCGTTGACCCACTGCACTTACTTTATGTATTTATTGCGTTAATTTTTTTCTTGATTGGTTCATGCGCACAAGAAGCGCTTCAGTTTTACGCCGAACAAAACAAAATAAAAAATGCACTGAAATTTTTAACTCAAACGAGTTGTACAATTTTTATTCTTTTTTTTTCCCCCCAGCAATTTAATTAATCAACACATTCAATTCAGTTGCACTACTCAGGCGGAATAACATTTACAGTATATCCGAGGTTTTGAGGAAAAGATGTCAAGATTCTTGAAAAGATCAGTCAGTAGATGTTTTTGCTCTAACGCTTCACAGTCCAGGGTCTGAACGTATTCAGAGATCGACTGTTCCATGGTGCTGCCTTTATGTTACAAATATACAGGAGTTGTAATGTCTCGAGGTGCGATTAAACATCTAGTTTACGTAAACTGTACAAAAATATTACGGGCATGGCCAACTCTGAAATCTTAGGCAGGAACAAAATCACTGAACCCTCCTCACACTGGAACCTGGAACTGTCCAATGGGGCGATGAAAGGGTAGATAAGGTACGTAATCCTGGGAACAAAGTACAGGATCATGGTCACCAGGATGCCCAGAATGATCCGGAAAGCTTTTTTCTTGGCCGGGTTGAGGACTTGGCCGGCGTTCCCAGGTCTGCTCGAGGAAAGGGCTCGGAGTGTTGCGATGTTGAAGAACATGCTGGGAAGAATGGCGGTGTATAACAGTCCAGCGCCGTCTAGTTGAAAAATGTCAATTTCAGAGATGACAATCAGCAGATTGATGAGCAGGGCGTAGAGCCAGCCGAACGTGATGACCAGCCACTCCCAGTGGCGGTGGGTTTTGACGGTCAGGTAGGTCACCGGATGAGCGATGGCTAAGTAGAAGATCACACAGATGGCGAGTAAGAAGACGGGCCTCGCCGTTAAAGTCAGGCTGAAGAACATCGCGTAGACGGTCTCGGAGACGGTGGGGACGTGCACGACTTCCAGGAAAAGCAGCAAATTAAAGACGAAGAGGCAGATGTTGACTAAGTTGATTTGAAGGAGGAAAAGTTCGGCCGACGAGCAGCTCATCGTTTTGTACATTCTGATCGCTAGTGTCGCGATCACGACGAAGGTGGCGGGAAAGCTGAAGAAAAGGAGGACGCTGTTCATGACTACATGAATGTCGTATAGGGACTGGTTGCACTCCATGAGCGTTTCATTTTGGGTAAAGTTTAGCAGGAGGATGTCCATCCTTAGGTCTTCATTCACGATGTCCTAAACGTACAATTTCACACCCCGAATATATAGATGCAAAAAAACAATAAAAAAACCACATGGGTGAAAAAGTTACATTTATTATATTTCTGTCAGCATGTCATTATGACGGATCACCATCTCTGTTCGCTCGCTATCTCTGCTGCGGCGCGTCAGCGTCCTGCGGCTTGATCTGTTTGACCAGAAATAAAAATATCTACCGTCTTAAATCATCCCGGATTTAGAATTAATGTGGAAAAAACTATTTAAATAATGACTGACTCGCATGTGTGTCTGCATTCTGTTCTTTTGTGGTTACGTTTTCGCAAGTTCTCGCGTTACATAGCGTTTGATTTGAATATATTTTAACCCAATGACAGCCAGAGATTGGATTACAGCTCTGTGCAAAAGTTTGCATACCCCTTACTTTGTTATACATCAGTGGTGAACAGTAAGGATGTAAATGTAATTTGTTACTGTACTTAAATAGCTTTTTCTCGTATCTGTATTTTACGGAAGTGTTTCCATTCAGGAAAACTTTAACTTCACTACATTTCAAATTTAAATATCTCGTTTATTACTCACAAATCTTTGCGAAATCGGGGACTACTTTTTATTTATGAGGATAAAAACGTAACCGATGAAACACGCAGCAATCCACCAATCAGGGTCGAGCGCACGCTCTGTTTTGAACTGGTTTTGATTGGTGCTTGGTATTTGTTATCCAACACTGCTATAAAGTATACTTTTTTCTATATTAATATGGTGTAAGGCATACAGTTACAGAACGATGGACAGGTCTACATCATGCTGGTGGAGGGACACATCCCAAAGTGTCTTAGCAGATGTTCACTTTCATGTTCATCACCACTCTTGTTGTGTGTATTGGTGAAATACCTTCCTGAGTCACAGATACGAAACCAACAATTTGTTCTCTTTCACACTCTGATATCTCCAATTAAATCGTATGGATTGCAATAATGCAAAGTTCACACTTTCAAACCCTGTTTACATTTATTCATTTGGCAGACGCTTTTGACTTGCAGCGTTTTATCATTAGATGGTAATAAAAATTAGAGGCAGATAAACTTTCCCAGAAAAGATAAGTTTCCGGTTGTTTCTTGAAGATTGTAAAGGATTCAGCAGAAAAAAATGAACCACAAGGCTACGCATATACCCGTGAAACCTGTTGGCCAGTGTTTCAGGTTCTTTGTCTGACCCCTGTAGAAGATCGGACAGATGGAGAGTAGGAAGTCAGGTTTTGCTTTAGAGCTCAGGCTGTAGAAAATCATGTATAGTTTAAGTTCAAGTTTATTTCTGTAGCGCTTTTTACAATGGACATTGTCTTAAAGCAGCTTTACAGAACATAAGAATTAAAGTGAATGATGTGTATTTATCCCTGATGAGCAGCCTGGGGTGACCATGGCAAGGAGAAACTCCCTTAGATGTTATGAAGAAGAAACCATGAGAGGAACCAGACTCAATACTCATTTAGATGATATCAAGAGTGTGATTATAAATCTTAAAAACAATACAAAACACTGGAGAGTGTTACCATGAACCAGAACTACCATAGGCACTGGCATTTGAGATTATGAGTAATGTCCTTTCCGAAACAGGAGCTACTGAGCAACTCATAAAATAGCTCAACATTTAAGATCATCATAGATCCAACACCAGTTTCTCCATGCCAGAGCCTTTCAACCTTTTAAGAGGTCCAATGTCCAAACTCCACATGAAGTGGAATCCAAATGGGTCGGGATGTTTGCGGAGATCTACTTCTTTGAAGGTCCATAATCTTCATGAGGTGGGAAACAACTGGAGCTGGTGCAACATCAGGATGCCTCGGGATGGGGATAGAAAGAGAAGCAGTGGAGAGGAATAAGCGTAGCTGCTGTTCATGACATTAAGTTGATAATGTGCATGTGATCAGATGTTCTGAAGCACAAGGTTATGATATGTGATGTGTTTTATGTGTAGAACTCGCTAAAAAGATACGTCTTTAATCTGCACTTAAACTTGGAGAGTGTTTCCAGAAGCCAGTGTAGGGATGAGAAGATTGGGGTTATATGGTGATATTTTCTCGATCTTGTGAAAACTCTGGCTGCTGCATTCTGGACAAACTGTAGCTTGTTTATTAATGATGCAGGACATCCACCTAGTAATGTATTACAATATTCCAGTCTGGAGGTCATGAACGCATGGACGAGCTTCTCTGCATCGGATATAGACAACATGTTTCTTAGCTTGGAGATATTTCTAAGGTGGAAGAAGCCTGTTTTTGTAATGTAGGTGATTTGATTTTTAGAAGACAAGTTGGTGTCTAAAATAACTCTGTTGAACTAATATTTACAGTACATTCTTCTAAATGCAAGTTGAATTATTGGAGTTTCTCTACTGGTTTTTGGGCTGATGATCAAAATCTCTGTCTTATCAGAATTTAATATTAGAAAGTTATGCATCATCAAATCTTTTAATTCTTTACACATTTAGTTAACTTGGTCTATTAAGATGTTTCGTCTGGTTTTCATTAAATATAGAGTTTACTATCATCGGCATAACAGTGGAAGCTAATAAGGCAAGCATGTATATTGTGAAAAGCAGGGGTCTTAGAACTGAACCTTGTGGCACCCCATAATTTACTTGCATTAACCTGGATAGATTTCCATTAAAATCTACAAAATGGTAACGATCAGACAGGGATATAAACCCTGTCTGATCGTAAATTCCTGTCCCTGAATACTGATGTAATTCTGTAAGCGATCAAGGAGAAAGTCACGATCTATAGTATTGGCAGTGCTAAGATTTAGCAAAACAGCGATGTAGTCTTGGTCTAAAGCTAAAAACGGGTCATTTGAAATCTTTGTTTTCTTGTAAGACGAAACATAACTGGACAAACACAACCCTTTCTAAAATCTGAATAACTTAATAATAAATAAATCTTAATAACTTTATAATCTTAATAACTGCCAAATTGAGGGGTTTAGGGACGTTAGCTAAAGGCAGTGATGAGTTAATCATATTGAGAAAAGGCTCTCCAGCTGTATGTAACACTTGTTTCTGTAGTTTAGTTGAAATGGGATCTAACAGACATGTTGTTGTTTTGACTTTGGTGATAATATCATACAGCCCTTTCTGTCCTATACATGTAAAGCAGTGTAATTGTAATTGCAATTGTGGAGCTTAAGGTGAGACTGGATTATGAGATTCTGTCAGAGGATGGACTCAAACCATTATACATGAGATGCCCAAGTTAGGACCCGTGGGCCAAAATAAGGAAATATTCCATTCCATTTGGAATTCTTTTGAAAAATAAGGAACAGCTTTATGTCTCTCATTAGAGGGGACCAGTTTTGTTTTTCTCACTGAAAAGCTGAATTAGGCATTGAAATGGATTTAAAAATTAATTTGTATTGTTCCTCATTGTACCACAGAGGTCATAGTTTAGTGGTTAAGGCTATGGATCTAAAGTTTATGAGTTCAACATTGAATTGTAATATAATACATGGTAGAATTTTGCTTTTATTTCGTTAAAAACTGTAAAGCTAGTGTGTAACATCCACGCGTCTGTCTGTCTGTCTGTCTGTCTGTCTGTCTGTCTGTCTGTCTGTCTGTCTGTCTGTCTGTCCGTCCGTCCGTCCGTCCGTCTGTCTGTCTGTCTGTGTCGGGGGTGAATCACATCACATTGGTAGCTGTTTCATATGTATCTTTAATGTATCATATCCTTGGCTATGCAAAAAGATGCAAATCGCATCGGCTTCAGTTATTAAGATGCGCATCTATAACACACCAATTAGAACTATAACCAATCAAGATTGACCGTTTTTTGTTTCAGCCTTTCCTTCTCTTTGTCATTTATCTTGTGAATGGTGTGCATATTGATTGATTTGAAACATACAGTGTTAATGCGTCATGGTTATGGTTCGACTTCATGTGCGAAAAGTGCAAACAGACGTGTGAATTTACATGACCACCCATTTGGCAACCATATGCATGGCGTGTCAAGGATTCACAGATTCTCACATTACATAGCACTGCATTTGATTACTGCGAAATAAATTACTGAGCAGTTAAAAGAAAGAGATGTATTGAAATTCTTATTACAGCAGAGTGCTTTAGGTTACATACACCCTCGGTACATTTAGCTAAATAATCTGATTTTGGACTTTTATTCAAATACTAAATTATGTTTATATAAAATCCTTTTTTTAATGCTTAGTAATTCATTTCCCATAATCAAATGCAGTGCTATGTACGATGTTATGTTATCTATCTATCTTTCTATCTATCAATATAGTCAAATAAATGATATATATATATATATATATATATATAGAATGCCATAGTGAAATAGAATAGTGAAAGGTCCATAGAATGCTGAGTCAGCAGTGTGAGTAGGTATGGATTTGTATACATCTACACTGCCTGAAGTATTTAAACACCACGTCTCCAACCATATGTGGTTCTTGGCAAGATTGGAGGCACACAATTGTATAGAACGTATTTGGATGCACTCGCATCTAGGAGACCCAAAGCTGTTCCAACATGCCTGCTCTAGACCTCTGACCTAAACTTTATTGGGACGAATGCCTCACTCTGACATCACCCCAAGCCTCCTCATCTCACCCACATCTGTAGCTGAATGAATCTCACACAAATCTCCACAAGCACATTCCATAATCTAGTGGATCATCTTCCCAGAGGAGTAAAGGTTCAGCAAACAGGGACTAAATGAACATACAAAGAAAAATCTGATAATTCTCACAAAATAAGCAGTTTAATGAGCATCAGATTGTTGATTTTGTGGTCCATTTTAATTTAATCACAGATCTTTAGTGTTCGTCTTTGCGATCAATGTGTTTGCGATCAAACATCCACCCAGATGTTGCACAGAAAGACTTAATTTTGTAAAGAGTTCATAATTAAATATATCTTTATTTCCAACATTTCACAAAACAATGATTTGAACTCAATTTTTTGATAAACTTTGATATAATATTATAAATCTAATTTCATATAGGTTAATACACTATAAATTATATAATAAATATAAATTATAATAAAAAGCAAAAACATCTAAGAGATCTAGAGAGTTCGAAAGTTACTTTATCAAAAAAATAAAAATGTCAAAAGTGTTGTTTTTTTTTTTTTTAGTTTGAAGGCAATTAGACATCCAGTCGACGTAAACTGTACAGGAATATTACAGGCATCGCGACCTCCGAAAACTTGGAAAGCATCATCAACACCAAGCCCTCAGTGCACAGGAACCTGTGCCAGTCATTTGGAGCTAGATGCAGATAGATGAGGAAGTACAGTCTTGGAATATAGCAGAAGAACAAGACTATCAAGGTGGCCAGAATCAGTCGGATGGCTTTTCTCTTGACCGGGTTGAGGGTTTGTCTGCTGCAGAACAGGACTCTCAGCTTCTCGATGTAGAAGAACACGCAGGGAAACATATTGCTGGAGAGCACCAGCATGAAGATGGGTTGAAAAATGTCAAGTTTGTAGAAGATAATGGCTAAATTGATAGCTAGGGCGTAGAGCCAGATGAGAGCGGTGACCAGCCATTCCCAATGGTGTAAGGCTTTGGTGGTCATGTAGGTCACTGGATGGACGATGGCTAAATAGAAGATCACGCAGATAGCGAGTAAGAAGATGGGTCTCGCGGTTAAGCTCGGGCTGAAGAGAACCATGTAGAGGTTATTCGAGAAGAAACCGGCGTGCAAGATATCTTGGAAAATGAGCAGCTGTGAGATGAACACGCAGATGTTAATGAAGTTGATTTGTAGGAGGAAGATTTCGGCTGGTATGAATCGCCCTGTTTCGTAGAACCTGCTGAGAAGTTTCCAGATGACAAGAACGGTGCTGGGAAAGCTTAGGAAAAGTAGGATGTTATTCAGCACTAAATAAACGCTATCGTACGGCTTGGCGCAGGAACCCAGGGTCGAGTTTCGGTGCTGGTTCAGCATTACATAATCCATTTTCAAGCAATTATTATTCTTTTTTTTTACCCGTGTAGTCCTTTAAGACCTTTCGCAAACAGGTGCTGAATGTTCCCATTAACGACCCTCGCAACTAAAAAAAGCCCCACCCCTTTTGTCCATAAAAAATTCAGACCCAACTCTGAGATTTTCCTCCTCTAATGACGAGGAAAGGCGATAAATCTGCAGTTTTGGTTTATCGCTATGAAAATTTACGCAAAGTACCCTCATTATTCGTCTCAAATACTGAAAGACGTGTTGAAATTTACATGATGCTGCCAGTCCTCTGGATTGAAGTGACATTGTTCGGTTCTCTTGTGGTTGAATTGCAGCAGGTTCTTCAATTACATAGGATTCGAATTGGATTACAGGATGTGAAAAATGAAATCATTTATCATCCGCATACAAATACACTGACTAGAAGTAAATAAATTGTATTCAAATAAGCAGGTAAAATCCATTTAAATACTGTGTATTGTACATTAAGCTCAAATACTTATATGTAGCCTTCATTTTATACACTATATGGACAAGATTTGATTCTTTGAACCTCTCATTCCACATTTTTTCCCCATTTTCCTGTTATAATATCCTTCACTATTCTGGGAAAAATGGAGATATGTGGGAGATTCATTCAGCTACATGGGAGTTAGTAAACTCAGGTACTGATGTAGGTGAGATGAGGAGGCCTGGTGTGCAGTCAGCATGAAAAATTCATTATGTTCAATAGGGTTGAGGATCAAGCAGATCTTCATGGAGCTGGCTTTGTGCACAGGGGTATTGTCATGCTGGAACAGGTTTGGGTCTGTGAAGTGAAGGGACAATTTCATGCCACAGCATCGAAGGATGTGTGTGTGACAGGAAAAGTCAGCTGTCTTAATACTTTTGTCGATGTCATGTACATGTCTAAAGACTTTTTTTAGGTCTTCTAAAAAAATCAACTTTGTTTTTTTTTTAAACACCTTAACAAGGCATATTCCAATAGCTTCTTAAGAGAAATGAATATTGCTATTTAAATAATGTTTAAATTAACTAACTAACATTTGCATTTAAGTACAATCTTTGAAACTCACACTATAAATAGCACACTTCTACTTCTTGGTGTACAAACCCATTTGAAAAAACCACAGGGGTATTGTCATGCTGGAACAGGTTTGGGTCTGTGAAGTGAAGGGACAATTTCATGCCACAGCATCGAAGGATGTGTGTGTGACAGGAAAAGTCAGCTGTCTTAATACTTTTGTCGATGTCATGTACATGTCTAAAGACTTTTTTAGGTCTTCTGCTATTTGTCTTGGGATTTCGTGCATTTTGAAGTAAAGAAAAACAAATCAACTTTTTTTTTTTTTTATGAAACACCTTAACAAGGCAAATTCCAATAGCTTCTTAAGAGAAATGAATATTGCTATTTAAATAATGTTTAAATTAACTAACTAACATTTGCACTTAAGTACAATCTTTGAAACTCACACTATAAATAGCACACTTCTATTTCTTGGTGCACAAACCCATCTTGAAAAGAAGACCCTAAAAACAAGGCTTGATCACTTAATATACTGGAGAATGGTGCTGTGACTGGTAGGGGGAATGTGGTAGGGGCCTGAGCTCATTCACTAGTGTTACAGACACCATGTAGTTAAGTAAAAGTGTAGATGCCCTTTGTAAAATATGACTCCAGTAAAAGTAAAAGTGTCCCTTTAAACTGTTGAGCAAAAGTACTAAAGTGTTTGCCTTCAAATGTACTTAAGTATCCAAAGTACTATGATTTATTATACCTATAATTTTCCTGTTAGTATTTTTGTCACATGACTCTTTACTTACTCAGCTCAGTTTAAGTGAAAAGACTCAATGTGCCTCTCAGCACACTGATCTATTAATAGAATGATATTAATGAACCACTGATTGCTAAACAAACAGCTACATGAAAAAGCTACTTACGAACAGTAATGAATTTACTTTGTTACAGTCCATCGCTGCACTGGAATTAACACATTTGTTTACATTTTGTAGCAATGAATCAACGAAGTTTAGTAGAGAAAAAAGCTGGTTAAGATGTTGTACCTCTGAAGGTCATGATATCAAATCCCTTCTCCACCACCCTGCCCCTGCTGGACCCTTGAGCAAATCCCCTCAGTTGGGATGGTTGTATATCACTCTGGATAAAGTGTGTCTGCTTAAATGTAATAATGGTTTAGGACTATAATTTCGCATGAACAGTTTTGCACTCAACTGTCCACCAGGAAACATCTGATACTCTCAACAATGATGGAATTAGGATTCCAGCAAGGATCCAGCAATGGCAGGTAGGTGGAGCTGGGATTTGATAGCATGACCTACAGTATCCAAGAGTTTAATCACAGAGCTACGGGAAGTGCTTAGCTCAGTGGCTAAGGCTGTTTAGAAGGATGGGGGTTCAGGTTCCAGTATCACCAATCTACCACTCTTGGGCCCTTGAGCAAGGCCCTTAATCCTTTCTGCTCCTGGGGAGCTGTATCATGGCTGACACTGCGATCTGACCCCAGCTTCCTAATATCTTTGGTCTATGTAAAGATAGTTCGCTCGGTAGTTATACAACTTTTTATAATGGGCCACATTAACTTTTTATCAACCCATTTTTATTGGGAAAAATGTACGAATATAAAATGTAGTCATTCAGCTCAATTCAGTAGTATTTGTAGTGCTTTTAACAATACACATTGCCTGAAAGCAACTTTACAGAGTACATAGAATACAATTTTAACTTCAGAAATACACTATATTGCCAAAAGTATTTGGTCACCTGGTCATAAGTATAGTATGTGATTTTTGAGCATTGCATCCTACATTTAGTCCCAATTTACTCTTATAATTCCCTCCACTCTTCTTAGAAGATGTTCCACTAGATTTAGATTAGTCAGCTTTCATATTCCTCCCAAAGGTGTTCAGTAGGGATGAGATCAGAGCTCTATAGCAGCAAGATCTTCCGTTTCAAAGCATGTAAACCAGATCTTCAAAGAGCTCACTTTGTGCACAGGGGCATCGCCATGCTGCAGCAGGTTTGGGTTTCCAAATTCAAGTGAATACAAAATTGTATTATAGCGCATCTAAAGACGTCCTGCACAATGGAGTGCCTCCAGATTTTTGGTAACGATTTGGAAAAGAACCACATAGAGCAGGAAAAGTCAGGTGTCCCAATACTTTTGGCAATATAGTGCCAAAATTCTCCATAAAGACCCTGTATGTTTAAGGCAAACGTGACAAGGACAAAAATCCCTGAGATGGCATGAGGAAGAAACCTTGCGAGGAACCAGACTCAAAAGGGAACCCATCCTCATCTGGGTGGCGCCGAATATCCATTTATTCATTTATTTATAGTTCTATTTATTAAATAACTTTTTGTTCACCAATTGTTTATATTAAATAAAGTTCAAATGCATCCTCATGGATCTTGTGCAGGTGGAAGCTCAGTGGTTAAAGGATTGGACTTTAGGTCGAAAGGTCACAGGTTCAAATCCCAGCACCACCTCCTGGGCTCTTGAGAAAGAACCCTTAACTGCTCGGTTGTAAGTTGTTCTGGACAAGGGCGACTGCCAAATGCAATAAAATGTAAATGTGATCGATGTGAATTCAGCTGTTTGAAGAATTGCATCCTGGAGGCCTTTGCACTGGGGGAATGGTCGGAAGGTCATGAGTTCAAATCCCAGCACCACCATGTTGCCTGTTGGGCTCTTAAGCAAGGCCCTTTACCTGCTCAGTTTTATGTCGCTATAGATAAGGGCGTATACCAAACGATGTAGATATGAATTTTGAGTGTAACTCTCCATGGTAACCCTATGGATGTTTAGTTATTTGTTAAAAAGGACTTCTACAAACAGAAATGTTTTGAATTTTAAATGTCTGTAAAAGGAAACATTCTCAAACCCATGAGCGAGACACAGAAATGACAAATCGCAGGAGAAAATATCAAAATAAAGCCTGTTTATTTGCACATTTTAGCCTACTATTTTTTTTATTTTTTTATGAATTAATTCTTTTACATTTCAATCTTTACACTAATGTTGGTGGATAAAATAAAAAATAAAGGCAAACACATGAACATAAAGACCGAGATTAACCCATGGTGTGATCAGACGCCTAGTTTACGCAGGCTGTACAGGAATATCGCAGGCATCGCGAACTCCGAAAACCTCGGGATCAACATGATCATCGGGATCTGATAGCAGAGAAACTTCCAGTCATTTGGTGCCGAAACACCGTAGATGTTGACATAGATTCCTGGCACATAGTACACCAGCAGAAGCAGCTGGATGCTCAGAATGATCCGGAAGGCTTTTTTCTTGGCCGGGTTGAGAGATCGAGCGCCGTTTCCGGGTCCGCTGGAACACAGGGCTCTCAGGGTGGCGATGTTGAAAAACATGGTTATAGGAAAGTTCACGAAGAAGATGATGCTGAAATACGGACTGGAATAATCAAATTTTTCTAAGATGATTGCTATGTTTGTGGCCAAGGTGTAGATCCAGATGAGTGTGATGACTAGCCAGTCCCAACGCAGCCAGCTTTTGATAGCCAAGTAGGTGACAGGATGAGCGATGGCTATGTAAAAGATGGCACAGATTGCGAGTAAGAAGAACGGCCTCGCCGTTAAGCTCGGGATGAAAAAGAACATGTAGAGGACCTCTGAGATGTGGCAGACTTGCACAAAACTCAGAAAAAGCAGCAGCAGAGAGCTAAAGAGGCAGACGTTTGTGAAGTTGATTTGGAGCAGGAAGGCTTCAGCCGGCGAGACGCTCCTGGTTTTGTAGACTTTGATCAAAATTTTCACGATGATCACGACGGTGCTGGGAAAACCGAAGAAAAGCAGGAAGTTATTCAGCACTAAGTAGACGATTCCGTAGGGCTGGTCGCAATAAATAAACGTTATGTTTGGTGTCTGATTGTACATTTTGTAATCCGTCTTACGTCTACTGATCCTAGTTCGCTAGTCGATTGTACACTAGGTTTTTCTCCACAAGTATAAATGCCAACTAATATATTCCCCAAGTTTTTTTTATGACCCCACAGAACCCCGCCTTTTTTTCGTCTATTAAAATCGAATGCAAAAACTGCAGTTCGAAAAGGAAAACCTGAAAATCCCTATTGCGAAGATCTTTCCAGGTTTTCTTTCCGCGTTCGCGCCCTGCGGCTCGATTCATTTTGAATAAAACTCGACATATCGTATGGATTTCGATGTCCAAACAATGCCATTTACATACTTTAGTGTTCATTCGGCTCTGTAAACCATGTGAGTGATATTATAATCCCTACGGGTTCGATTGTAGCAGCTTCTCGGATTTCATAGTTTTATTTGAACAAGTGAAATATTTCAACCCGACGTAATCCAAATGGAATGTATATTACACCAACATTTACCGCATTTGGCAGGAGCAGGTTACAACTGAGCAGTTGAGGATTAAGGGCCTTGTTCAAGGGCCCAGCAGCTTGGTGGTGCTGGGATTTGAACTTGTGACCTTCTGATTTAGAGCTCGACAACAACCTGTGAGCTACCATCTCTCTCTCTGGTAATCTCAATGCATGTCTCAATGCATGTGTAAAAACATTTTCAGGTGTCTTTTTTATTTATTTTTTCATCTTTTCCATAGCAATCCAGAGGGTTTGGGTTTCTTTCGTTTCTGAATAACGATTTTAAAGATATTGACCACTCTCTCTCTCTCTCTCTCTCTCTCTCTCGCTCCCTCTCTCTCTCTCTCTCTCTACTTGACTAGGAGACCCAAACCTGTTCTAGCCAAGTCAAGTTTATACCTATAGCGCTTTTCACAACAGACATCATCTCAAAGCATTTTTAAGAGTGAAGGTGAACGATGTGTATTTATCCCTGATGAGCAGCCATGGCGACTGTGGCAAGGAAAAACTCCCTTCGATTTTATGAGGAAGAAACCTTGAGAGGAACCAGACTCAAAAGGGAACTCGTTCTCATTTGGGTGACATCAATAGTGTGATCATAAATCTTTAAACAGTACAGAACACTGGAGAGTGAAAACTAACATGAGCACTGAAATGTGTGATTATGAGTAATGTTCTTTCAACAGTCTTTTACAGTCATTTGTGGTTATAAAACCAGGAGCTAATAAGCAACTCATAAAATAGCTCAACATTTGTGATCATCACAGATCCAACACCAGCTTCTCCATGCCAGAACCTTTAAACACTTAGGTAGGTCCAATGTCCAAACTCCACATGAAGTGGTATCCATTTGGCACCGGTACGTCTCTTGATGGTTTGGGATGTTTGCTGGGTCACATCTACTTCTTTAAAGGTCCATAATCTTCATGAGGTGGGACGTGACTGGGGCTGGAGCAACCTCAGGATGCCTCAGGATGGGTAGAGAAAGAGAAGCAGTGGAGAGGAATAAGCGTAGCTGCTGTTCATGATATTAAGTTGATAATGTGCATGTGATCAGATGTTCTGGAGCACAAGGTTATGATGTGATGTGTGTTATGTGTAGGCTTTGCTAAAAAGATACATCTTTAATCTACACTTAAACTGGGTGAGTGTGTCTGAGCCCCAAACACTGTCAGGAAGACTGTTCCAGAGTTTAGGAGCTAAATGTGAGAATGTACGACCACCTTCAGTGCTATTCTAGAAACTACTAGAAGTTGAGAGTTTTGAGATCTCAGGGAGTGTGACGGATTGTAGCGTGTTAAAAGACTGGAGAGATACATGGGAGATAAACAATTTAGTGTTTTGTAAGTAAGAAGCAGTAGTTTGTAGTCGAGTGTGTTTTCTCAACCTTGTGAGAACTCTGGCTGCTGCATTCTGGACAAACTGAAGCTTATTTATTAATGATGCAGTACAACCACCTAGTAATGCATTATAATAGCCCAGTCTGGAGGTCTTAAACGCATGGACGAGCTTCTTTGCACCAGATATCAACAACATGTTACTTAGCTTAGCAATATTTCTAAGGTGGAAGAAGCCTGTTTTTGTAACATGGTTGATATGATTTATATCTGGTTATGATATGGTTAACATGGATTGGAATGAGATCTTGCATGGCCTGCTATAAAGCTGTAATTTAACAATCATTGTGTTAGGGGGGATTTTTGCCAAAATTCACAAATCCAGAAATGGATTTGACCAAAAAAAATAAAAATAAGTTATTTGAATGGCAAAAACCATAACACTTATTATACACTGAAATGCCTGCAATAGTTTTTCCTGCAATATGTGTACAGCTGCAGAGCATAATGTAAAAAAAAACGCCACGACAAATCAATAAATCAAGCTGTATAAAGTAATCATTCGAAATCTAAAGGTCAAGTCCTGTTACATATTCTACATTCTACAAATTACATTATACATTTACATTCAAAGCAAACACATGAATGTAAAGACAAAGATTAGACCTGCTGCGATCAGACACCTAGTCTACGCAGACTGTATAAAAATATTACAGGCATCGCAATCTCTGAAAACTTAGGGATCAACATGATCATGACCTCATAGCAGAGAAAATTCCAGTCGTTCGGCGCTATGACAGCGTAAAGGTTGACGTAGAGTCGTGGCACGTAGTACACCAGCAGAACCATCAGAATGCTCAGAATGATCCGGAAGGCTTTTCTCTTGGCCAGGTTGAGGTTTTGAGAGCCGTTCCCGGGTCCGCTGGAGGACAGGGCTCTCAGCGTTGCGATGTTGAAAAAGATAGTTGGAGGAAAGTTAATAAAGAACAGGATGAAGAAAAAAGGGTGGGAAAGGTCAAATCTTTTTAAGAAAATAAATACAGCTATGGCCAAGGTGTAGATCCAGATGAGTGTGATGACCAGCCAGTCCCAGCGCAGGCAGCTTTTGGTGGCCATGTAGGTGATGGGATGAACGATGGCCATGTAAAAGATGGCGGCGATCGCGAGTAGAAAGAATGGCCTGGCGGTTATGCTCGGGATTTGAAAAAACAGGTAGAGGTCACTGTAGAAGTGAGCGACGTTTATGGTTTTGAGAAAAAGCAGCAGCAGAGAGCTGGAGAGGCAAACGTTAGTGAAGTTGATTTGGAGCAGGAAGGATTCGGCTGGCGAGACGCTCCTCGTTTTGTAGATTTTGCTCAGGAGTTTTACGATAACGACGACGGTGCTGGGAAAATCGAAGAATAGCTGAACATTATTCAGCACCAAACACACGATGCTGTACGACTCGCTGCAAATCATGAAAGTCCTGTTTAGAGTCTGATTGTCCATTTCCCAATCCATCTTTTGTCTCTACTGATCCTCGTAGCTCTTTCCTCGTCGATCCGTCTTCTCAATAATCATATATGCCATCAAACAAACCCGATTGGCCAAAGTTCTCTTTGATGATTCCTGCAAAGCCCCGCCTCTTTTACATACAGAAAACATATAGATGCCTGTCACTAATCAACGTTTTTTTCCTCCTCTTATCACTAAGAATGCTGAGAAATCGGTGGTTTGATTTATTTGTATAAAAATACACCTGTTGCAAGATCCTGGTTAGGATTTCATCTGCACATAATGAAAGATGTGTCAAAATTTGCATGATGATGTCAGTTCTCTCGGCCGAACGTGACCATGTTCGCTTCCCTTTGTGGTTAAAAGACACCAGATTCTCCAATTACATAGGATTTGGATTTGATTATAGTGGAAGTGAAAAATGTGAAAGAGAAACAATTATAACAATACACTTATGAGATAAGAATGATGTGTGTGAATGCGTGTTCAACCTGCAGTAGCATCATGTGGAACAATGCGTCACATTTCACCAAAATTTGAAATCACAAAATGCATGAAGACCAGAAACTCCACATGTAATGGAAAGTTGTAGCTCAGTGGTTAAAATGTCAGACTGCTGACTGGAAGGTCATGAAGCCAAACTGCTCATTTGACTCTGGATAAAGGTGTCTGCCAATTACGAGCAATGCAAATGAAATGTGGAGCTGCATTGATGTGTGTGTTGGCCTGAAACAGATTTCACGAGCATCTATCACCGGCACTGCTTTGTATAATAAGTGTTAGCATTTATGGAATAATTCTTCAGGTTCAAATCCGTTTTCTGATTTGTGTATTTTGGCAGAGAAGCAAAAACATTTAACTTGGATACAAATACAATCTCAAAGTGGGATGTTACAAACCCATCAAACGAATGGATGCGTGAAGAACTGCTCTTAAACATCAACAACAATAAAACATGAAAAAGCTACAGATTTCCACATTTTTAAAAATTAAATTTTACATTGCATTTAACTGAAAATAAACTAGACATTTTGTCCAACCATGGGAAGTCTGCCATTTACACAAAAGACAAACTACTATATGTGTATGTCAACATTTTTGTTCAGTAAAGAGGAATATAAAAAAATGACAGTCAGTAAGACATACAGTTTTATATTTATATATAAATATATATATCTAAGGATCATCAAAATGTCTTAGTCCTGGTCCGCTACAGTGATTTTAGCTGAGCAGAGCGCCTCTCCATGGACGTTGATAGCTTTACAGGTGTATGTGCCGGTGTCCTGCAGGGAGACGCAATCCAGCGTGAGGAAACACATCCCGTCTTCCTCATAATCCACCTGTATATGGCCTTCCTGCTTCTCCAGGGCTTCACCATCCCTCAGCCAGAGCACGTCAGGATCTGGGTAACCTGTCACACACATACAGTGGTTGTTTGTTATATTTTTCTCTACACATCTTGTCAGTGTACTTTACTCCTAATAGACACAAAGATATCTACATATCTACAAGAGGTAAGTATACCTCAAGGCTCTTCTCTGTTCTGGCACTGAGAAGGTGGACTGAACTTTCCCTAGATGTCCGAACACTGGCTGTCTTTAAGCGACTGGTGAAGACCTGATCTTTTAACGGAGTTGTTGGCTGATTTATCTTAAGTTAGTAATCTACCAGTGTACCAATGTAGATTTATTCATAAAAAGAGACTCATAGCACTTGTGTACGTCGCTCTGGATGTCTGCCAACCTTCATTGGAATAAACCTGCACTTCAATAAGTTGCCCTGGATAAGAACCACTCTATAAAACATATGGACAAACGTTTGTCTGATCATTAGACTGCTATGTGCGTCTTTCTTGAACATCCCATTCCACATTTAATCCTTATTTATTGTTATAATAACCTCCACTCTTCAGGGAAGATGTTCCAGTAGATGTAGGTAACGTTGGAGGTGAGGTGAGGATGGGGGTTGAGGTTTTAATGGGGTTAAGGGTCAGCGCTCAATAGAAGGAGATCTACCACTTTTTATCAATTTAATGTTAATCAATTTATTTATTGTACATTTAATTTCATAACTTTTTCGTGCAATAATACTCTTTTTATTTTCTTTATAAAAACGTGCAATAACTTTATACTTTTTCATTTTTTTTTATTTCCATTTGGAACTGGAAGCTTCTGTCACCAAAACAAATTCAAAACAAAGCGCAAACTTGGCAATAAAGCTATTTCTGATTCTGATTCTGATTTATGCACATTGTCATGCTGAAACTCGGTTTGGTTTCTCCCAGTCCAAGTGAAGGCATAATTTCATGCCACAGCAACCAAACTGTTACACACAAATACAACTGTTCACCTTAAACTTTGTGCTAACAGTTTTGGATCGAACCACATCTTGCTGGAAAATCCCGGTATCCCAACCCTCTGTCCATGCAATCTCTAACTGTAGTCTCCTCACAACAGGAGGATGTGTGTATTTTTTAGAATGATAACATGTCCTACCAGTGACACCACAGATAAGCTGCACGGTGGAGTCCTTAAAGACCTTCACGTCGCACGGCGTCTTAAGGAACTCGGGTTTCGACTGCATCCTCTTCTCCAGGGACTTGAGGACATGCTCTGTATCTGAAGCAAGGATACACGGAGACTATCATGGACCAGAGAGAAGGTACTCAGAAAACAGGTTTTTGGCTTAAACACAGTCTTGTAAGTGGAGCGCAAAAAATATAAATACAAATGAAGAGTGGATTCTCTTTGGATCATGTGAAATGATGTTTAAGAGTTTCAAGTGTTTTTAAATGAGATGTCAGGGTCTCATTCTCAAGTCGAGGGTTTGAGTCAACATCTAAAAGCTCTGTGCTTACACACACATTCACACATACACTTTCTAAATAAACTGATTTCCAGGGTTAGTGAGCCAAACTAAAAGAGTAATACATGAGAAAATCCTGATTTTATGTTGCCACAACACTCGTGACTTATTGTAATAGAAATAAATCAGTGTTTGAGTCATTAATATTGTTCTATTAATAGATCAGTGTGCTGGGAGTCACATCAGAGTCTTTTCACATAAACTGAGTTGATTAAGCAAAGAGTCTGTGAGAAAAATGATAATAGAAACATTATAGTCATAATAAATGCAAGTACTTTGGATACTTGAGTACATTTACTACAGGATTTGTGTGATTTGACCACATTTGTCTGGTTCCTCTCAATTGCCACAGGCACCACTGGCTCTTCAAAATGTACAAACTTATGGGCACTAAACGTATACATTCCTTTTATACAAGTTTAGAACCGATTTATCTCTGAGAAGCTGCTTCGAGACATCGTCCTTTTTTAAAAGTGCTATACAAATAAAAAATGAATTGAACCAGGGTTAATCTAGAATGTCTTGAAATGCTGGTTATGTTTGGTTGTGTGTGTGTGTGTGTGTGTGTGTGTGTGTGTGTGTGTGTGTGTGTGTGTGTGTGTTTACCATCCACAGGGCTGGTCAGACAAGAGGAGTTGTCAGATTTGGTCAGCAAGGCCATCCTTTTCAGAGCCAGCACGGCTTTGCCTGTTTTCTGTACACAAAAGCAGAAGATCTTTGGATGAACATCTCTTTTACTCCTCACATACCATCATAGTGTCGTACTTTAATCTTTCTACGAAATGTTAAGGAAAAACGAGGAGAATAATGGAGTGAGTGAGTCGGATAGTTCGATGCCTGAGTACAGATCAGAAGGATTAACAGATCGTTCTCTGGCTTTATTCCACAGCGCTGTAAAATTCTTGAATTCTTAGGTCATTATGATGGTGTTCATTCAATTTCTCTAACAGCAGAAGGTCCATATGAATGCACTCGTTCTAACTGGGTTGTCGTTGCTATAGTAACTTGTTCAACGGACCCTCCACATAATCTAATATTTATTGTAAACTCAATAAAAAACGTTACATTTAAACAAAGAAATACATCGTCATTGGTTATATAATAAGAATTTGTTTATTTACAGAAAGGGTCTGCAGTACCAGTATCTTCCACTAGGGGAGTGTCTTCATGATGGAGGATGTTTAAAATTTTTAACTTCACAAGGGAGAAGCAATGGAGACTGATGAGGGCGCTGCTATAGACCTGTTTAGAACTTCCATTCAAGGAAATTGTTCAAAATTTAATTCTTTAAAAAATAACAATAAAATGCATGATCTGAGAATTTCTGCTGTATATTAGAGGAATAAAAAACTGCAAAGGAAATGATCAATGTTGGAGTGATAATATGCTTTAAGTCTTTACCACAGTAAATATCTGCATGAAGCATTCCATCATTGCCCTCCCATCTTAGTCAAAAACTGATTAACCTCCTTCCAGCCAAACCGTGATACAGAAACATACGCACTTAAACCAACAAGGTCAAAGTCTGCTTTATTCTGTTAACCATCACCATCACCCTACTGAACACTATACCACACCATTAGGACACTGACGCCTCACTGATGCTTTCCATTAATTACATTAATTACAGAAAGAAACATTGTACTTCTAGAACTCGTACGTGTTGTTAAAGTTAGAAACAGTCGCTTCTTTGGGTTAGAAAATTCAACACAGTAAAAACCGCAACATGAGTGGAAAACTTAATAATACTGGAGACTCATTTACATACATTTTAAATTAACGTATTTTTTATCATATCAGCAATAATGATGAATTTGTTTGTTAAATCATAACATTTTTCAATTCGTTTACTGTCAATATTAGATACTGTGTTGGGTCCATTAAACAAGTTGCTATAGAAACGACATCCTTATTAGAACAAGTGCATGAATTTCGACCTACTGTGAAAAGAAGATGAATTTACACCATCATAATTAAGTGATTTTCCTTTAAAGATCTTTATATTCTTACAGTTACTTGTTCAACAGCTTCTGCACATTTTACTGCCTGTAGTAATTGAAATCAGTCTGGAAAAGGTTTTAAAACCATTTCTAAAGCTTTGGGACTCCAGCAAACCACGGTGAGAGCCATTATTCACAAATGGCAAAAACATGGAACAGTGGAGAACCTTTCCAGGAGTGGCCGTCCGACCAAAATTACCCCAAGAGCACAGCGACTCATCCAAGAGGTCACAAAAACCCCCACAACAACATCCAAAGACCTGCAGGTCTCACTTGCCTCAGTTAAGGTCAGTGTTCATGACTCCACCATGAGAAAGAAACTGGGCATGACAGAGTTCCAAGACCAAGAGGATCATCCTTCTCCATACCCCATTGTCCTGTACATCTGCCTCTCAACTACCTGTATGTCTTCAGTTACCACATCCATAAACCGCCTCCTTGGTCTTCCTCTTTTTCTCCTTCCTGGTGGCTCCATCCTCAGCTTCCTCCTACTGATATACCCCATGTCCCTCCTCTGCACATGTCCAAACCATCTTAATCCCACTTCCCTCACTTGTATCCAAAATGTCCTACATGACTTTCATTCCCCTTCTCTCCAGCACATACCTCCACCTCCCCAAGTGGACAAATAACAATATCATCTGCAACATCATAGTCCACGGACACTCCTGTCTGACCTCGTCCGTCACCCTTGTTCATCATCACTGCAAACGAAAAAGGGCTCAGAGCTGATCCTTGATGCAGTCCAACCTGCAACCAGTCTGTCATTCCTACTTCACACTTCACACTGTCCTCATACATGTCCTGCACCACCCTCACATACTTCTCTGCCCCACCTGACTTCCTCATACAATACCATTATGGTTTCTATGCCCTTATTTAAGAGTAACCCTGAGAAACCTGAGAAAAGGTTTGCAGCCAAAAAATTGCTCGCTTCCCAGATGAATTCTCAATACCTTCCACTTCTGCCTGGCTAAGAACCTCTTCATCTTGTCTTTGGAGAGGTTCTTGGCTGCGCCGGGGTCTGCAGACTCTAATGTTGGGAGCCAGGAATGAGCCAGAGCTTCATCACAGGACATCCGGTGCCTTTGTGCAGAGACAAGCAGCATTTTACGGTATGAGTTCCTGTTTATGTCTTTGTGTGAGAAAGCGTGTGTTCCAAATTCCTTGTGTCTAACCTGACATTCTTCTGCAGTAAAGAGCTGATGAAGTCTTTGGCTTGGCTTGTGATGTCCTCGAAACTCTCCTCATCAAACTCCCACTGGGCCGCGGTCACTAACGCCAGTGTCTCCGTATCGCTGTCTCCCTGGAATGGAGATTCACCACTTAACCTGTACACACAAAGCAAACAATTACATTATTACACAATATGGACAAACGTTTGTGGACACCTAACCATTTGTTTTCAAACATTCTAATCCACATTTAGTCCCTATTATGGTAACCTACACTCTTCTGGAAGATGTTTCACTATATACTGAGATTCCTGGGATGCAGTCAGTGTTCACATTCAACACAAAGGTGTTCCATAGGGTTCAAGAGCTCTACAGCAGACCATTCAAGATCTTCCACTCCAACCTATGTAAAGCATTTCTTGAAGGAGCTGGCTTTATGCAAAAGGGCATTATGATGCTTGAACAGGTTTAGTTCTCCCAGTTCAAAGGGAAAATGTCATGCTAGGACATCAGAAGTATTTTCTGTACAATTGTGTACCTCCAGCTTTCTGGTAACAGTTTGGCGAAGAAACAGATACGCTGGAAAAGTCAGATGTCCCAATACTTTTGCTTATATCAACGGCTCCCAACCTGGGGG
Organism: Silurus asotus; assembly: GCA_024362625.1. NCBI lineage: Eukaryota > Metazoa > Chordata > Actinopteri > Siluriformes > Siluridae > Silurus > Silurus asotus. Next base: position 3,147,590 of record MU535751.1, on the reverse strand, counting down.
TCGCAAACTCCCCCCCACTCCCACTAGGGGTCGCCAAAAACTTTCGACTGACTCTTTATATGATTTTTTTTTTTTAAACCAATTAATACATTTAATTTATAACAGGACGATAAATAGTTATTGTTGTGTTTTAACTGATGTATGTTTTTAGTTTTTTTTAGGATACAAAACAAACAAAATACAATAACAGATCAATTCTCTGATTAAATCATATTCATGTTAATAGATTTTAATTTGCTCCTGTTGTTTGTTCATCAGTTGAATAGCAGAACCTAAAAAGAAATGTCTGTCCTTGTGATCCTTTGCATGTCGTTACACGTTATTAAGGTAATATGTGTCAATAAATAGGGGTCATTAAAATTGTTTAATGTTAAAATAGGGGTCTCCTGACAAAAAGGTTGGGAACCAATAACCTATATAGTGGAATTTTCTCATTCTCATGCATTTATAGTGGTAGCCGATAGAGGGCAGACTTGCAAATGCGTCTTTTTGGGGATTTTATTTAGAATCCACAAAAAGAACAGAAATCCTGACTTCGGATCCATCGTTGAAATAATTCTTTTTAAGAATATTGGTTATGATTTTATACCAGCGGTGTGTGCGTGTGTGTTTGTGTGTTTGTGTGTGTGTGTGTGTGTGTGTGTGTGTGTGTGTGTGTTCATGTGTAGTATGTACCTCCTAGTTCACCTGATTGATCTTCAGGAATGTAAAACAAACCAGATCTACTTGTTCCTATTGTTCGCATTATATTGCGCTCGCGTATGAACTTTGTATGAAACTCCATGAGAACATCTTTCAGCATGAGAACATCTTTCAGCATGAGAACATCTTTCAGCACTTTGTCACTGAACCCTAATACATTCAACTGTCACGCGTACTCTGAGCTGCAAACTGTGCTACTTAGAAAACACAGGCAGAGCGAAAGAAACAAAATTTTTATCTTTTAAGGAGAAATTGTTCTGAGGAGCAGAAATAATTTTCTGAATTTTATTCCACAAAATTTACACATTTAGTCTCCATTTGCTGGTATAATAACCTCCACTCTTCTGGTAAGATGCCCCATTCATTTGTGGAGTTTGCTTCTGGAGATTTATAATGAATGGGCATTCTGTGCCACCCAGATGAGGACTGGTTCCTCTAAAGGTTTCTTCCTTGTACCATCCAAAAGGAGTTTTTCCTTGCCGCAGTCGCCACTGGCTCAATAATTAATGTTCAAAAACGCTGTTTTAGGACAATATACATTGTTAAAAGTGCTATACAAATAAAACTAAATTGAACTTTTGCTCATTCGCCACAAGAGCTTTAGTAAAGTCAAGTGCTGGTGTAGGTGAGGTGAGGAGGCCTGGGGTGCAGTCAGCGTTCACATTCATCATGTTTAATAGGGTTGAGATCAGAGCGCTACAGCTGGAGATCTTCCACTTCAATCCCATGTAAAGCAGATCCTCACAAGATAATATAAACTATCTTTCGGCTTCTCCCATCGGGGTTCGCCACAGCGGATCATCCACATGTTTGATTTGGCACATGTTTTTACGCTGGCAACCCTCCCCATTTATCTGGGCTTGGGCCCGGCACTAGTGCATTGGCTTCTGGGGTTGGTTCCATGACCAGGAATCGAACCCGGGCCGCATTGGTGAGAGTGCCGCATCCTAACCACTAGACCACCAGGGACCCCTGATAAGATAAAACTTTATTCATTCCACAGTGGGGACATTTCTAGTCCCTCAAATCCCCCCATGTCTTTTGGGTAAGACGTCTTTAGTACAAGTACAATGCAGTATGACTTCCACAACTTATTTCACTACTTTATTTACTTTACTTCTAAAGCAACATATAAACAGGTCTCTATGATGTGGTGCGAAACCGGTTTTACACGAGTTTGTTTTGCGGCGACGTCATCGTGCGGGCGATTCATTACAACCGTTCAGTTTTGTAAGATGAGATAGAGGGTGGGTTCTTTCATGGTTATAAAGACATTATTTGTAAACACACACACACACACACACACACACACACACACACACACACACACACACACACACACACACACACACTACTGGAACTTACAGTATATAACAGATCACTCCAATGCTCCACATGTCAGTATTTAGATGCACAGGTTCGTAGTTGATGACCTCCGGAGCCACGAACTCAGGGGTACCATGCATCACTTTCAGAGGAATGGAGGAGTCTGAAAATACACACACACACACACACACACACACACACACACGCACACACACACACACACACACACACACACATCAGTCAAACTGAACTGAACACACTCTGACATTGCAGCCAAACAGACTCCAACAGAACACACACTGACACTTGCAACCATTCACATTCACCTCTTCACACACTGAACCAAACACACACTCACCCTTACACACACAAACACTCGTCCCGGCACATAGACCAATGGCGGGCCATCAGGCCATCAAGCTAGATCTGCTACACTGCTAAAATCAGACTGACTGACATGTTTTTATATAAGTTTGTCCATGAAACGATTCCTAATAGTCTTTTCTCATAGCATCTCTCTGTCTGTCTGTATACGTTGAAATCCAATCAAATTTCAGCCGTCACATTCCATGTTGCCGTAGTCAAAGGTATCTATCCGCTGTATAGTTTTCACTGTGAGGACTGCAAGCTTTTTTTTTTTTTTTTTTAGAATAAAATCCATGTTGCCTGAAGCTGTTGTTTTAACCGAACAGACTGCGAGTCGATCACCGACTCACCGGCGTCCAAATACCTCAGCATTTTCAAGTCCTTTGATTGGACGGTCAGAGAGCGCTGTTATCAGAGTGCACAAGCTCAAACATATTTGTGTGGATTTGATTTTCATTTCAGGGTCTGACAGAGGAATTGATTTGGTAGCAGTTACACTTACAAGGATATTTACAAGACAGACTTTTTTTTAAGAAAAGCAGGACATCATCATGAGTAAAGTTCAACAAAACAGGTGCTTTTTCATGAACTATTTATACTTTTGCAGTTTCTTTACTGTAGATTTTGCACAATTTTCCTTCATTTTAAATCCCCAGGAAAACCGTAATGAATGAAAAGAATGCCCACGAAACCCAGAATCATTTGATGAGGTGAATATTGTTGTTTCTGCTACAGATGATGTGTGCGGAAGGTGCGGCTGCGGCTACAGTGAAAGGAGACGTGTTCAAGTTCATTGGGTTTCGTGCTTTAGTGACGACGTTCGTTCTCGCTGTATGAGATTCCTATGTGTAATGCAGCGCTCTGTTCTACTGCGTTTCTCTACATATCGATGGTTTCTATAGACGTGGCTTCATAATGATGGTGTTAAGAGGTGAACTGATACAGGTAGGACAACACTGAAGGCCTGGTGTGAAATGCACTCTCACACTTATCCCTACACACACACACAAACCGGCTTGTACACACACTCACCCAGCTTGCAGGCGAGCCCGAAGTCAATAATCTTGATCTGAAATCCGGTTCTGTCCTCACACACGATGTTCTCTGGTTTCAGATCCATGTGCACGATGTTCTGCTGGTGCATGTACTGAACTCCTTGCAAGATCTGACGCATGTAACCGACACTGGATTGCTCTGTGTGCTCAAAGTTATCATCTACAATACGTTCAAAGAGCTCCCCGCCTGGAATACTATACACACACACACACACACACACACACACACACACACACACACAAACACACACATATTAGATTCAGCTCTCAATTAACAATAAAGTCCCTTGTACTGTTTAATGAAAATGATCATTACAAAAACACGTTCCTGTCAGTTTCACCCAAGGAACATCTTGGAGCAACCTAGATATATAGAACATTTTCATAATCTGGATTTGGAGCTCATAAATTACTTGCCATTTTCACCTGAAAACATGTAGATTTAGCAAAAAACTAGTGTATTTTTTTGCTCTTTGCTCTGTGGATACTCACAACTCCATCACCATCACTATTTCAGGCTTGTTATCATATGCTGCCAGACACTGCACCAGTTTGGGATGATGGAGGGAGTTCATCAGCTCAATTTCTTTCTTGGCTGCGTCTCTCTCTTTCGCACGCCGACCTTTATAGAACTTCCCAGCAAACACCTGACCAGTCTCCTTGTGGGTCAAGCGATACACATGACCGAACTTCCCTCTGCAGGACACAAAGTGAAGATTTAAGACAAGATGGCGGATATTGAGGTAAAAGCAAAATAAAGATGTTTGGTGAAAAGACTCCTGGACTCAAAAAGGGCACCTCCAAGGTTATTAGATGGTCCTTCAATAGAAACCTGATGGAAGGCACAGTTAAAAAAGTTACATAACGCAGCTTTAAAAATAAGACTGATGTTCCTTGTGTCTCGTTCAGACTTGCTCAGAAATTACATACCGCAGCTTTAAAAATAATACAACGTTCTCTGTGTTCCCTTCCTATATCTAAACTAATCAGTCTTATCTATTAAAGCTGTGATAAGTAACTTAGTACTTGTACCCCCCATCAGGCTTCCACTGAAAACCCATCTAGCAAACTTTGAGATATGACCTAGACACAGGAATTTTAAAGGTGCGGAATGTAACTTTGTTGGTGTACCCTCCATGAGGCTACTATTCTATGCTACACTATGGTGGAGGTGGTAGCTCAGTGGTTAAGGCATTGGAATTTTGGAACGGAAGGTCACAAGTTCAAATCCCACCACCACCATGATGCTACTGCTGGGCCCTTAAGCAAGGCCCTTAACCCTCTCCTGTTTAGTTGTAAGTCGCTCTGGATAAGGGCGTCTACCAAATTCCATAAATGTATGTAATGTACTATTTAAATCTCAAAGCTTTAAGAAATCCCTCGGAGCTGCAAGGCAGGTATACAAAACGTTGGTTTAATTGATTTGGCAGAACGGCAGCACGATTTGTCCGAACACGTTCTGCTATTTTAAATCCCGACCTCCAGCAGATTTCCGCGGGGCCTCTTTTCCTGAGAATGCCGAAACGATTCGGATCTGGCTAGAAAATCGAGTTCACTTCCCCCGTATACTTTACACTCACATGTATACACACGCTTGAGCTTTTTCAAGGGTTCAGTTTCGTTCCTTGGCGCACTTTTGTTTTCCGAAACAAGAGCTGACACGAGCTGTGTTTCTTTCCTGTTTTGTATGTGTTTACTTGTTTACTTACACTCCCAGTTTGTTCAGGACATCGTAGTGGTCAGTGACTTTGTGTTTATCGTCAATGGTCACGGTGATGTAATCGCTTCTCTTCTTTACATGTGGTTCCCCTTTGAAAAACATAGGAGATCAGCAAAAACCATTAACACAGAGGACAAAACCACTACATAAGACGGGGGTAAGTGGAAAGTCGGGTTTTTATCCATAATTCAGATTCTGTTTGACAATTATAATATTAAAAAAATACATATTTTGAGGTAAAGGGAATCATTGGAAGCCAAACTTTGGTATTTGACGATGTATATACTGTAATGGCAATATTTTGTCCATTGTCTAATCCAATGACATTATTATAAATACATATTTGGAATTTGATTATTTTCCCTAATCTGCACACCTCACTGTCTTCTCATTGACCTGAATGGTTCTCACCTGCACCGCTGTCCATCCTGATCACCTGAGACTCTGGACTTGGGTCGCTCAGTCCCACGGCGTTACCGGCTCTGACCCGGAAGCGATACTCGGCCTGGGGCTGAAGTCCGGTGGTCACCCTGAGAGAAGTGCTTTTACAGTTGTCTGAGAGCTCGGTCCAACAACCTGTCTCGGGCAAGCTGACTTGCTGAACTTCCACCACGTAATGGATAATGGCCGAACCACCGTCGTAGCACGGGCCTGACCAGGAGAGCACCAGGGAGTGTGAGGAGAGTATGTGGGCCACTGGGGGCAAGGTAGGACGCTGTGGTCGCTCTATAACACACACATCACAGAGATCTCACAAATTTCATATTGAATTTTCGAAACCTTTAGTTTTAGACCAGAATAAATGCTGTTCATAAGTGAGGAAAGTGTGTAGCTACCAGCCTCATGCAAGCATATTTATAATCTCAATACATTTATTAATGGGGTTTCTGTCCATATATTCCCCTATTATATTTAAAAATGGACAGAAGGACATCCCAGACCGAGAATACATCTTAGAAGAAAGTTATATGTCACTTCATAGAAGTACTTCAGTAACTTGGGTAGGAGACATGCCCCAAAAAATTGGAAGGTGGATTTCCAATGATCCCAAAAGTTAAAATGAGATGTTTTTCTCAATAAATGTTACATACAACTTACAACATCTGTTACTTACAACTTACATTTATACTATTTAGCAGATGCTCTAATTCAGAGTGACTTACAATTTCTTATTTATTCAACTGAGCAGTTGAGGGTTAAGGGCCTTGCTCAAGGGCCCAACAGTGGCTGCTTAGTGGTGCTGGGTTTTGAAATAATGCCCTTCAGATCCAACATTATATCCACTGAGCTACAAACAGAAATGTGTCATTTCTAACCAAATTTCCCTTTAAAAATAAGACCTATAGATTGTGTACACAAATTATAATCCTTAACACCCTCAGCAGCACTTTGACAGAGAATGGAACTGAATTGCATTGTGGATGAAGATTACCGATGACAGACAGTGTGACTGAGTGCTGGGCGGAGCCTCTACGGTCTAGCACAACTAGCGTGTACCGTCCCGAGTCCTCGGGTCGAGTCTCTGAAATGATCAGACTGCTGTTCTCACTGCTGTCCTCGATCCTGAACCTGGAGTCCTGGAGAACCTACACACATTTAATTCACATCTTTTATTACTTTTTAATCAGGAGATAATTAAGTGGATGGACAGGGGGATCAGGGGTGTCATGATATAATATAATCTTACGAAAAGATTACTAATAAAACTAAAAGAAAGACATTTACTTTTACTCCATTTTCAGGATAAAATGCATCATCATCAAAATCCATATACTTTACAATTTGAATTTAATTTCTCATTTTATTTTCATTACATACAAGAAATCTATCAGCTTTAAATAATACAAAATTAGTAAATTGGAGGTCCAAATTGGTTTGCTTTCCATTTCTTTAATTGTGACTTGATTTCTCATTATTGGTTATTAGTATATGAAAAAATGAGTTAAAAAGAAAAGGTTTCTCTTTCTTTAATAATGATTTATTGTATAGAAATAATGGCTGTCCTTATACTTACTTGTACTTGGACATAACCAGCATGCTGTGCCATTACATACTGTTTAAATAGTAGACTTGTTTACAGTTCAGCTGCCATCCTTTCAGATATATAACCCTTTATTTATTTTTAAAATAAGACACCCAAACTAATGTAAGGTCAAGTATTGTGTACATTTAATTGGTCTTTGTTAATGATTTTAAACACTTTTACAATTGGTAGCTAAGTGTTTAAGGCATTAGACTTTAGATCAGAATGGCATGAGTTCAAATCCCGGCCACACCAAGCTGCCACTCTGTAACCCTGTAGCTGCTCAGTTGAATGAATGAGATAAATGTAAGTCTGGATGGCATCTGCCAAATAATCGAAATGTAAATGTAGTGCAACAACACACGGTGCACACGTGTACGTTTGCGTATGCGCGAAATCACCACTTCCGTTGTCTAGCGTTATGAATTCTTTTGCATTTTATGTACAGAAAAAAGAAAATCCTGATAATTCCCCATTTTCCCCATATATCACGAGGGAGTAAATAAATGAAGGAGGAAGGAATGAAAACATTTCTGAAATAAGTAGTTAGTTAAACATATCTTTTGAAAATTAAATATAAATGTAAAACATTTAAAGCAGTTATACATATCTGTTTAACCAAATAAGGTCTAACAAATATTAACAATTTAATACATTTCCATTTACTTCATTTTATTAAATCAATGTAATTTGTGGCAATTTAATCAATTGCTCAAATTTATCAATATAATAAAAGTGTATTGCATTCAAGTGATCTATTAATATTGTATTTTTTTTGTATATATTGTATTTGATTTAAGACTGTTAAAAAAACTACAGGCCAAAACTGAACCGAATCGAAACCGATGGACGTAACTAAAAGTGAATATTGTGTAATGTTACCACACAAGATAAAACGAATCATACTCATAAGGAAGCTGTTGGAGTTATCTCCTTATTCCGTTTTTCTTCTCCAGTTCGTGCAATTCACCTTGTGCCCCGACTCGTATTTACCATAACAGTGAAACCACATGCAAAAATCCTCCATTTACCTCAATACAGTCATTAGAATATGTTTACATGACAAATAACTGTAAGGAACTGAATTTGTATGTTACTATAGTAACAGGTTTTTATATATAATCTATATTATATAATATTAATATAAACTTTAATCTATCATAAACGCTCTGAACACACACAAACTTCCGGCCAATCACAAGTTCTTTCATAAACGTTCCAGGTCCTCAAACCGAATAAAAATGGTACATGAAATTCTTTAATAAATAAACAATTAATAGAGTTGACAATTTGCTGTTTTATAAAAAACAAAAAACAAACAAAAGAAATATGATAACATGCTGTAAAATAAATTCACCTTGTATAGTTTAATGCATTAAATTATCCCAAAAACTCTCACTAATGTGGCACAAGTACATAAAATATTAAAGCTCGCTGAGACCACAGTTATAGCTGATTTATTATATTACGTTATTTTTTTAGAACAAAAAGTGGTTGACTTTCTGCTATTTATTTATTTATTTATTTATTTATTTATTTATTTATTTATTTATTTATTTATTTATTTTTCAAATCTTGCTTATGATTTTGTGTAACCAGTTTGTCCACTGATTTTTTCACCCACACCTGTTATGTATTATAATATTTTAGATAACATATTGCAATTCTCCAGTACTTGGACCTGAACTCTGGCGAGAGAGAGAGATAACAGTAATCATATCCAGAGTGGACAGAGATGGTAAAAAGAATGGGAAAAGATTTGTGTGTGTGTGAACTTTTATTTGTACCTCTTTTTTGTTATAAATCCAACAGGCGACGATCGGCGAGCTTCCTGTGAACGTACAGCTCAAATGAGCCGTCTCACCGCTGTGCACCTCCACCTGAGCACCATCTGAACATGCAATCTGCAGAGGGATGGCTGTATAGACAAGAGAAGGGAAGTAAAGGAAAAATGTCATACTAGCACATTCAGAGACGTCCTATAAAATGGTGGGCTTTAGATTGTGTGGTAACAGTTTGAGGAAGAACCACATATGACTGAAAAAGTCAGCTATTCAATTATATACATAATCAAATCACTACAGTGGAACCCGGTTATGTCGATGTCCTAGGGGGTCACCAAAAAGCATCGAGGTAACCGATGATCGAGATAAACGAAAATCAAAAAGGCGGCAGTATATTAACGTGCTTGCAATTTCTTTATGTACATGATGTGCGTTAATAAATGAGAATGTGCATGCACGTGTTTTTGGAGGGTATTTTACACAACAGCGTTGCTGCGATTTGTTTGATGAAGGCATGCTATAAAAATACATACAGTACATGTTTATCTGTCAGGAATCCACCTGCCACGCCCCCTTACAGTGGAACCCGGTTATGTCGATGTCCTAGGGGGTCGCCAAAAAGCATCGAGGTAACCGATGATCGAGATAAACGAAAATCAAAAGGGCGGCAGTATATTAACGTGCTTGCAATTTCTTTATGTACATGATGTGCGTTAATAAATTAGAATGTGCATGCACGTGTTTTTGGAGGGTATTTTACACAACAGCGTTGCTGCGATTTGTTTGATGAAGGCATGCTATAAAAATACATACAGTACATGTTTATCTGTCAGGAATCCACCTGCCACGCCCCCTTTGGCCCCCTTCAGCGTGGCAGGTGCTTTTCTCGGCCGCTTTCTCTGAAGCTCTCGGCTTCAATCGCGCACATATGGTGCTCGTTTATCATCATCACCAGCTCCTATTTAAACTTCCACACTCTCACTGTCCGTTATTGTTGGTATATGTTGGTTCACGGCGGTTGTTGTTATCGTGCATGCGTATCCCGGTACGTGTCTTCCCAGCCGCACTCTCTCAACGGCTGCTCTTTTCTTCCCAAAGCCACGCCGTGCTCCTACTAACGCTACGAACACTAGCACTAACTAACAGCAGAGATTCGCCAGTATACAATACAACACCTGTAGCAGCTGTAGACTTTTCCGACACTTCCGCGAGTTCTTCTGCGGCTGCACCGAGATAACCGACGTTAAATGGCAAATTGTTTTGCCATAACCGATAAAAAATGCTCCACTTCAAAAACGTCGACTTAATAGGGTTGTCGAGGTAACCGAGGTCGAGTTCCACTGTATTAAATAATGCAGATTTAGCAGTAGTATTACATGTACATGGGGACATGTTAGCTTAGTGGTTAAGGCACTGGATTTGAATGTTATGACTTTAAATCCCAGCCACACCAAAATGCCACTTCTGGGCCCCTGGGCAAGGCCCTTAACTCCCAATAGCTTTTCAGTTGTATGAGTGAGATAAATGTAAGTCACTTTTATATAAAAGTGTTTGCCAAATGCTTTAAATGTAAATGTACATGAAATACCTGTATTTGAAACACTGACTCAGTGTCTTTACCCCTAGGTTTTTAAGTGAACAGACTTTTTTCTGGTAGAACACGTCTGTGATGACTAAACACATGCTACGGATGCAGTCAATACAGAGAAAAGAGTATTTTTTCTTTGAAATGGACGGCAGGTTCATTTAAGTCAGACAAGGCCACAAACCCGTGGGGCAACATTTCTGGAGGTTAGACGGTCAGACGTAGACGAGCACAATGGAAACCAGGGCTTTAAAAAAATGAGCAGCCGAACACAGCAGCACAGCGAATGCAGCTTTTTGAACTGTATTTTTTTTTTTTATCTAAGATCATATCAGTTACAGTTTAACCAACTTTAACTTGTATAACATGAATGGTATTAATGTTGCGTGACTGTAAAGTGAATTAAGGGACAACAACCGCAGGTGGCGGAAAGCTTTCAGACTCAACCAGAGGCAGATTCTGAGATTTACTAGTAATAAACATCAAAATGATGGAGGAGAAGTGTTAGAGAAAGTGGAGTCCTACCTGTGCCTGAGCTGCTTCTCCTCTTCACAGGGAGCTCTGAGAAACATTGGGAAGAGAAACAGATGATCAAAGAGACAGACGGTCAGGGGAGGGGTTTAAAATGTGTGTGTTTGTGTGTGTGTGCTGTGTGTGTCAGTGTTTGTGTCAGAGTGTGAGATATGCATGTGTCTCAAACTCAGGTCCATAGTACAACTATGCATAACAAAACATGATTATGAAAAGCTTTGAGACATCGAGTCTTCGTTATACCACACTGAATAACAGCTTATGTTACGTAAATCACTTCCTGTTCATATGATTATGAGAATTCTATTTGCATCATACATCTGTTTACACACACACACACACATACACACACACACACACACATTATGCAGGTATCTCATAAACATGCTAAATGATGATTGGTTGATTTATTTTGTAAAAATTACATTGACATAATAGCATTTTCTTAATCATTTAGAACATAACACGTAAGATTTACTTTGACAAAACAAATATATTTAAATACTTTCTTTTAAATGAAAAATCCTCCCTTAGCATGAATAACAGCTTTACACACACTTGCCATCTGGACAGTTTATGTCTCCAAACAGTCTCTCCTACAGTCAATCGTAAAACCTACCAAAAATGTTCTTCACAAGTTGGGGATTTCTTTCTTATAAGCCATTTCATTGCAGAGCAGTTCAATAGGATTTAGGTGTGATGACTGGGCGGGCCGTCCAATGATAGATATCACTCCAGACGAGTGTTTACTCTTTGAAATAACTTCAGAAGTCATTTCCAATGAACCGCAGTCCAAACGGAATTGCATAGTGTTGGTTGAAGTATGGAATGGTTGCCATGTTGGTTAAGGATTCCTTTCACCCTGAATAAGTCTCCAAAATAGTCTTCCCTGCTCCAAAACAACCCCAAACCATTAAGCTTCATCCTCCATGTTTGACTGTGAGGGTAAGACAGTCTGCTAACATCTTCTCTCATGGTCTCCATCTTACAGAAGTTCTTCTGTTAGGGCCAAAAAGATCACATCTGGACTCATCTGTCTACACAACTTACTCCCTATTTACTCATTCACAGTTTAATACTTGTGCGTTTTTGACTTTCACGTAAGTAGAAAAGACTGGGTGTTTCCACACTTTTGACAGGATCTGTGATTCGCAGACATTCCCAGAATTGTGAATAAAAAGCTGTGGTATAAGATGAATAAAAGACTGCAGGATGAATATGCTATTTAAAAAAAAAATCACTTCAGAGAGGGAATGGTAACTTTGTTTTGTAGGCCATGTTGGGTTGCGCCACATCATCGTGTTATTGATCGTTTCCATGAAACAGCAGGTCTCCAAAAGTTGGATTCTCTACTTGGAAATCAAAAGGTTTGCTTTCTAGTTCTAAACTATTAGAAAATTTTTTGCTGATGTTTTGAACACATCATATACCAAAAAATCAGTCGATGTGACGTCGGTGAACACTATGGTATGGGTTGAGGAAGATATTGAATTCTTGTACAAATTTTGCAACTTCTTATTGACTTTTAAACGCAAAAAAAAGGATGTTGTGTAAATGATTGTGTAAACTCACCTCTCGGGCTGGTTGGCGTTCGAGGACTTTGCGTCGATTGCGATGTTCCTCTAAACACGCTGATGTCCTCTAAAGTGCTTTTAGGTGATTTAAAGACGCAATTTTCTGCACCAGGGGTACGAGGCGAGGACGAAGGAGACTGTGCGTGATTATGTTGGGTCTCTTAGGAAAGAAAAAAGGAAACGAAGGATAGGAAGCGAATCATATTCTGAAATCATGCAGAAACATTCCACAAGGTCTTGAAAGTACAGTAGAAACAAGGTCAAGTTGAGGAGGACAAGAAAAGACGTGTCAGCTCTTGCTCAGGAAGTCTTCCAAGCACAAGGTCTTAACAGCTATTATCATTGTCGTTACCTTTGACACACACCGCCGAGCTGCTGGACGTCTTTCCCGAGGTGTTTTCAGCTACACATGTGTAAGCTCCACCGTCCTCGGGGGCACATTTCCTAACAACCAGCCTCGCTTCTCCACTCACAAATGAGCATCTAGCAAATCTCACTGGCTGACCTGAGAGAGAAGGATTGAAAAAAAAAAAGAAGATAAAGATGGACTCTTGTAAATAATAAGAGGGGATAAAACAGGGACAATGACAAAGGCAAAAAAAAAAAACAACCTTCCCATTTATTTTTTGCATTCATGATTTATTACCCATTTCCAAGTATGCCGTTTCATGACACTACTACTCCGAGACCTTAGATGCAATTAGTTCATACTGATAAGATCTAATCGGTTTGTTGGATTTGTGGACACACAATGACTGGAGAAAATGAAGGAAAGATGTGTGAAAAAAGCAGGTCAAAAAAGCAAGAGCATGTAAAGTATTTAATTCTCCTTGGAACTCTACAAGGCGTGTCCGCCTACAGGATTCTCAATCCCTAGTTTTGTTTGTAGCATTCTGTAAAAGGGACCTGTTTTCTCTGTACAAGCGAGTTACAAGAGGCAGGACGAAAAAAATTATAAAAAAGAGTTGCATCTCTACACTATATGAACAAAAATCTCATTCCACATGTAGTCCCTATTTGTTGTAAGAATAACTTTCACTCTTCTGGGAAGATGTTCCACTAGACTTTGGAGTGTGTTTGTGAACATTTGTGCTCATTCCGCCATAAGGGTGTTAGCAAAGTCAGATGTGGTGAGGAGAAAAGACCCTGTATTTCCAGACTTTTGAGTCTCTGAACATTAGCACTTCTATTAAAAAAAAGACCTTTCTCATTATATTCTCACCAAACAGCATGACCTACTGAACCAGTATCAGGATGTATTGTTCGAATAAAGACTATAAAACCCTTTTATAAGACACTCTGGATACAGGCATCTGCCAAACTCCAGACATGTACTGTAAGTATTAAGAGAAGAGCTGTAAGAGAGCTGTAATTGTCCTTACTCATCGTTTGAACAACGCTCAAGTTTGTGTCTTATCACCAACACACAGCCTCAAGTGCTCTGTCATTTTCTAGAGAAGGACTGACGAAATCTTCACTTGACTTGCCAACCGCTGCATGTGGCTTTATTACGATACACCAGTGTTGTTATTCTGCTCTCGAACAACCATATAAAAGTGATGCTTCGGGGTTTTCCTGCTTTTTTTTTTGGTTTTATTACTGTTTCAAAACCAGTCATTTAGTCATTCACAATGAAACATGAACTCGAGGTTATGTCCATGGTTGCCAGGTCTGCAAGTATAAACCAGAATCCATTGTGATGCTCTGAGGTAATCACTTAATCTGCAGAACAATGACTACCATGATGCCAAGCACAGGGTAACAGGTACACTTTACCATCCTGCCATACATTTCATTTTATTACTGTTGTAGGTGAGGTGAGAAGGCCTGGGGTACAGCCAGGATTTCTGGATTTCTGGTTTTATTGCAGATACTGTTGTTCACAAACTTTGTCTTTCTTTTTGTCTTTCTTTGTTGTTATCTCTCTCTCTCTCTCTCTCTCTCTCTCTCTCTCTCTGTCTCTCTCTCTCTCTCTCATTAATGCCTTGAAATTCCAAATGAAAAGTAGTGAGGTTGTGTATATACTTAATTATATAATAATAATAACAACAACAACAACAACAACAACAACAATAATTATCACTATTACTATTAATAATAATAATAATAATAATCTTTTGTCGGCTGCACACTTTAGTGGTCACCACAGTGGATCATCCGTCTCCATACCACCCTGTCCTCTACATCTGCGTCTTTTAACCCAACTACCTGCATGTCTTCCCTCACCACATCCATAAACCTCCTCCTTGGTCTTCATCTTTTCCTCCTTCCTGGCTCCATCCTCAGCATTCTCCTACTGATATACCCCATGTCCCTCCTCTGCACATGTCCAAACCATCTCAATCAGACCTCCCTCACCTTGTCTCCAAAACGTTTTATCAACCACCTCCAGCTCCAACTCCTGTCTTATAGTCAATGCCACTGTCTCAAAATCATACAAGCGGGTCTCACCACTGTCTTCGAAACCTTCTTTTTCACTCTTGCAGAACTTTCAATCATAATTAACTACTAATACTACTACTACTAACTAACAACAATTTTTATAATAATAACAACACCCAAATTTATTGTTATTTCTAAAAATGTATGACAGAAAAATACTATTTTATCTTTAATTATTTCAATTAATGTTAATGTTCAGTGCTCACCATTATGCAGCCAGGACACCCTGATCGGGTGACTCCCAGTGATGATGCCCTTTAGTGTGATGTCACTTCCTTTGTCAGCCA
This sequence comes from Silurus asotus, assembly GCA_024362625.1. Classification (NCBI taxonomy): domain Eukaryota; kingdom Metazoa; phylum Chordata; class Actinopteri; order Siluriformes; family Siluridae; genus Silurus; species Silurus asotus. Next base: position 3,132,195 of record MU535751.1, on the reverse strand, counting down.
CACAGTCCTGCAGAGGTTCAAGGAAAACTGGCACATCCACATCGTTCTTTGCTTTGTTCAGTAGACGGAGAGATAAAAAAAGAATTAGCACAAAGCATAAACTTCATTAACTGCACTTGTTTTTAAATCAATTTACTGCCATACAAGTCTGTGTGGACTTTGTTGCCGTATGGATTAGTACAGTAAAGTCAGTGCTGCTGGTTAAGAGAATTAATGACCAATCATCGCAGTGTAATTAGTTCAGTGCATATTACAGGTATGTTAGGAAGATAAGACACATGATACACCACTCCTAGAGCACAGAGGGTTAAGGGCCTTGCTCAGGGGCCAAAGAGGGGCAGCTTGGTGACACTGGGGCTTAAACCCCCAATCTTCCAATCTGTAACGCCAAGCCTTAATCACTGAGCTATCACTTCCCTTACAGAGGTATCCTTTTTTTTGCGACAGTGCTTTCTGAGCTGTAGGGTTTGTTTTGTCTGTGAGCACATTTATTTTGTCTACACTGACAGTGACATTATCTCACCTGCAGTTTTATGTTTTATTATAGTTTGAGCCTGTTTTATGCACGTACTGCTTGGGAGGAGTTGGGTGCACCCCCAAAACATGCCCCATGAAAAATAATTTCTATAATGTCCCTAAAGTAGTGCTCAAGAGTGCTAAAGAGTGATGAAGTACCATAATTACTGCTATTTTAATAGAAATACGATAAAGTCTAGGGGGCTTTTACTTAATAAATATAATGAATTGCCCTCAAAGTGTCCTTTTATTTTATAACAGTAAATTGCCACCTAATGTTCCTCTATCTGTGAGAAAAAAGTGCCTTTTGGGGGGCCTAGAGAACATGAGATGCAGCACCTTATAGGCTTCCATGCATGCCAGAAGGAAGGTGGTAGAAGGAAATTCAGTTAATGTCTAGCAGGTGGCAATTCTTTTTGCTCTTATTTGTCGACTGATTTACGATCTTTCGGCTGGTACTGCCTGCAGCAGTAGTAAGATTGAGGTTGAGACAAAATTATTTCTTCTTGTTTTGCGACTGTTGTTTTGTCTAAAGCCTACAAGAATTCGACAGACTATTCATTCGTATAACTAGTGAGTCACCATGCAGCACCCACTATCATTCCTTCTTCTTCCTACAACTTATCAGGAACATGAGGCCCAGAAAACACCCACTCACTCACTCACTCACTCACTCACTCACTCACACACACCTGTGTGCAGTACACCATTACACTAATTGTATGTGCACTACGATTTTATCACTAGAAGTCACAGAATGATGTATTATGAATCCACTAGTAGGCATAGCGATTGGTTGCCATAGTTACTTTTAGCATTTCCTGGTGCAAATAGCGTTTCACTTTCCTGCTATGACAGCGAATCAGGACAAGAATCATAAGCTCAAAGGTACGTTTACATTTCAAGCTTCATTGAACAATTCCATTTACCTCACACGTATATGTCGTTAATATAAATGTGTTTGTTTCCTGAAACTCCCTGCATTCACACACTGATATGTTGCGTAATTGTTCCAAATTTGACTAATGCTATGTATGTTTTTTTTTTTGCCTGCACCAGTTCCCATAATATCACATATATCACCAATTTCTTCATCCTTCCAAAGCACAGTCACGATTCTCCCCTGACCTCCCATTTCAGTCACATGACACTTTATTTTGGGATATTTGTACATTCCAGACCCGCATATAAAAGTGGTTTGGATCTGATTGAAAACGATATAATTTTGTGTCCAAAAAACATGCTTGTTTAGTTGTTACTAGGTTAATGTTTGAAATTAAGCATCGTGCATAGCAGCTTCTTAAACTCACTTTTAAAAAAATGTAATAAACTTTACACGAGTGCTAACATTTTTTACTCTAAAACATCCGACAAGCACATAACATGGACATTTGGTGCAACCCAGATGAGGATGGGTTCCCTCTTGAGTCTGGTTCTTCCTTATGTCGTCTCGGGGAGTTTTTCCTTGCCACAGTTGCTCATTAGGGACAAACATACTTACAAAGAACATATTTACTTTTAATCACCACATTATCTGTGTAAAGCTGCTTTGAGACAATGTTCATTGTTAAAAGCGCTATACAAATAAACATGAATTGAATTGAATTGAATAACTGGGTGGAAGGGTGAAGGCTGAGACATGCTTCCTCAGAGACACTGTGACACTACAGTAGATAACCACCAAGCTTTATGAACTCCCGTGGCAGTGCAGAAAAACACACTCAGTGGAAAGCGCTATCTGCCCTCTTCTGCATACATTTCCTCACGGATGCACGTGATTGGCTAGTGTCACTGTGATTGACAAAAGAGTGTGTGTATGCCCCTCCCACTCAGACAGCATGGGCAATTTCGCTCTCAAACTCAGTTTTGCTTTTAAAATTAGGACATGCCTTCTACCAGAGTGTGATGCTTGCTCTTTTACCACATCAGCAAGTCTCAGCAGTTTTCACCATGCTATTCGTACAGCAATAAAAAAAGGAAGCAAACTTCTGACACCAAAAAATGATACTAGCAGAAACTGTGTGAATTTCGATGTTGAAGTTTACATTCACAGTCAATTCATGGTTACAGCTTTTTTTAAATTATTTATTTAAAAGCTGCACAAAAGGAAGCTTTGAATCAAAAAACAGAATCAGGATTTCCTGTAGTGACCAGGAAACATACAGTTTAACAGATCAGTTTAATATTTAATATCCTTAAACAAAACCTACTATATTTCAGGTCGTATAAAAGCCGAGGTAAAAAAAAACTGAATGGTACATATGTAGTCCATATCTGCATATTTAAATAACTTATGGAAATTATAGTTTAAACTGTACCCCTTTGGAAAAAAAAAGTCATGCAGGTCAGTGTTAACTGATACACAATATGGAGTATTGGCACACACGGCTTTTTCAGCCAAATGTGGTTCTTCCCCAAACTGTTACCACAAAATTGGACACACACAAATGCATATGAAGTCTATGGATGTAGTTGCATGAAATTCTCCCTTCTTTTAAACTAGGAGACCCAAACATGTTCCAGCATAACAATGCCCCTGTGCACAAAGCTCAGTTCCATGAAGACATGAGCGTGGAAGATCTTCTGATATAGAGCTCTGATTTTACTGAACTTTGGAACGCTGACTGCAACCCAGAATCCCTCACCTTACCTATATCAGTACCTGACTTAACAAAAATCTAGTGCAACATCTTCCAAAAAAAATGTAGGTTATTATAAAAATAAGTAAGGACTAAATATGGGAAGTTTAAAAAAGCACACTTTTTTCCATATAGTAAATACCCAAGTTGCTACTGAATTCCTGATTCTGATTGGTCAAAATGTTTTACTATAACAACTGTTTTGACAAAACCTTCATCTTCAAATTAAAGGTTTTAATGTGCTTGTTCTAATTTGTTATTGTTTCGCTAGTAACAAGTCAATCACATAAGGCACATGTTCCAAGGACTAATTATTTTGTAATTTAACAAAGAAAAATGTAGAGTCGTTGAGATTGCGCAGGTTTTTCCACTGTGGGAAAGTCTTTGGATTTAGAATCAGAATCAGGTTTATTGGCCAAGTGTGTTGACACACACAAGGAATTTGGTTCCAGCTGTTAGTGACTCTTGAAGGTACAGACATAAATAACGCTATACATTAAGCTTGGACTAAACAAGACAAAACAGACAAGACAAAACAGACAGGATAGAAAAGTGTACACTTAATGGTTTCTAGGTAACATAATCGAAAAATCTTCCCTAACAAGAGAAAAACTAGCCGATAATCTGGTAATACTAAGAGGAACTGCCTTCTTCCACAACATTAAATGTAACAAAAGGCTTCATTTGTATTTTAATATGCTCACGTGAGGAAAATCTTTTCGGGGGCGTGTCTTTACAAACAAACAACAACAAAAAAACGTGCCATGCTATTATTTGTGATTAGGTAAGTATATAAATCTCTGTGTCATGCACGTTTGTACATTTCAAATCCAGAAAAACCTGACAAAACCGTTGTATAGTCAGTCAGAAAAAAATAACACACCTGACCTATTGACCTCTGTGTAATAGACCTCTATGAATCCACGGACATTTTTCAATAAATAAAGTCACAAACATTTCAGCTGCACTTATTATTCAATAAAATCAAATACTCAATAAAATCTAATTTCAAAAGTATCTGGACAGCAAAAGAAAGTGAGAGTGATGTGTATTAATATCTGCTTCCAGGTTTACCTTCAGCATGACACCTAACAGAAACCCTTCATATTAACATGGCGTGAAGCATGTAAAGTAACACAAGCTTACCAGAGTTAACTGGACTGTCTCGGGTCTTCCTCTGTGAAATGATGTGGTGTGAGACTCCTCCAGATGCTGGTGCTGACAGCTGGATTCTGAGAGTAGACACATATCGTTTCTGTTCCCCACACACCCTCATAGCCATTTTCACCAGACGGATAAACAAACGCTGGCTCGACCTAATCAGACAACAAACACATTTCCCTTATCTGTTTATCAGACTTCCTCCCTTTCTTTTCTGCCCGTCTTGACTTTCTCTTACAAGCTCATGATCGTCTTTTTCATGCTGTGCTCACTCTCTCCTCTTTGAACTCACGCCTCCCTTCCTCCCTCCTCTTCGCTCTCTTTTTTTCCCTCCCTTCTCTTTAGTAGCCTCAGGGTCTCTTTCACATTGGGGGACTTTGTTGTACAGATTTTGTTGACTTTTTCCCTGTGCCAGGTAACCACCGAGTAATCAGGTGAACTTTAGCATGGTTACATCACTCTGCAACATTGGACTACATGGTTAAACCCGCCAAGAAAGAGAGTGTGGTGCTGTCAGGCAGTAAATAAACACTCCTTCTGTCATAGCATTGTGCAGAACAATCAGCAATGCAAAGAGATTTTTAGGTAGTTGGTGTGTGTGTATGTGTGTGTGTGTGTGTGTGTAGAAAAAAGAAGTGGAAGCAACTGTGTTAAACCCAAGAGAAAAACAAACCCAAGCAACAATGACCATAGAAAAGCACAAGAAGACTTTAATCACCCCAGGCAACTGAGCAACCCCCTGTTCACAGGGGCATGTGAGTAAACCACAATCCACAACAAAACGAGTTCTCATGAAGCATGGACTACAAGGTAGCATTTACGATAAGCTTGAGAAAGAATGACCACAAGGAATTGATTTGCACAGGGTGAAAAATTCATGGAATGTCCACTTCCTGTCCACCATACGTCTCAGTGGGTTCTTTGTTCAGCTGTTATAGTTACAGATCTAGTATATCTTTTCCCTTATTAGCTTTGCACTCTTGATTAGTTTTACTGAAGTTCTAAACTTCAAAACTTTCTTTTGTCTTTGATTGCTTCTGGAAATTTCATCAAAAACAATAAAATGAAAGCTGAAGATCTGTGTCTATATCTCACACTGTCACTCGTGTGCCAATAATTTCAACATGCAAGCTCTTTTTAGAGCATACCATCTGATAGTAATCAAAGCCCAAGCAAGGTTCTATGGCACACACACACTATAACTATATCATGACCTCCAGTCACTATGATTAATTTATAGTAGCATAAATGCCATAATCAATGCTAGGACTGAAGAGACTGTTGTCAAGATGACCACCTTTATGCCCAAGACAAAGACCAGCAGAGTAAAGTTTGGTGAACGAACGAAAGTAAAGCTCAAGACTGAAAACTGTCAAATACTTTCAAGGCCAAGCCTTTACTTTAAACAGGAAACAAATATGCATTTGTACCTCTATGTTGTGGATGGCATAGTTTCCCATCCTGTCACTGATGAACGAATTTTTCTTGCCATTGTCAACAACTATCATAAATACATTGGTTTGCTCATTGAATACGTGAGAAAAGAAAAGACAACCCTTTTTTGTTTTTAATCGTATTATTATCAAGACCAATTTTTTGCAAGAACAATGGTAAAGAAAGAAACTTTATACTTGTCACATGTGCTTTACAGTGAAAGTCTTTCCTCATATATCGCAGTGATGTTAGTAAGTTGGGTTGAGAGCACAGGGTCAGCCATGTTACAGCCCTGCTGGAGCACAGAGCGATAAGGGCCATGCTCGAAGGCCCGAAGAGTGGCAGCTTGATGAAACCCATTTTGAACCCCAGCCCTTTCAATCAGTAACCCAGCGCCTTAATCACTGAGCTTCCACCTCCCCCAAGTCCACATATAAATGCCAACAATTTCAATACAGAGATGCATCTTGATTCCTGACTGGATTCTAAGACTGGACTCAAGTCCTACAGCCCAAATCTGCTCTCACTTAATGATGACTGGGTACACCTGGTTCCATAAGACATGCTTTGTTGCCTATTGCCGTGAGTATACCAGGAGGTTCCCAACACACACCTTGTGGCCTCTCTTTAACAATTTCTACTCAGCTATTATTCTTTACTATTCCCATTGAAAATGCTTTACTTTGGTGTGGGCAGGTGGTAACTTTGTGGTTGAGGCATTAGACTTTAGATCCGAAGGTCTTAAGTTCAAATCCAAGGCGTTAGGATAGTTGCATAAATTAGATAAATGTAAGTCTCTCTGAATAAGGACATTGGCAAATGCCATAATCAATAATCGAATGAGGGCATGCAAGCAAACTTAGTAGGGACCTTGGTAAGTTGCACGTGGACCACTAAATCAACATTATTGAAGAAAATCTAGCTATATAGTCCAGGCAGATTCAAAGTGTTTACGTTTACCAAATCATTTTAGAATCTCTTAAACTTTTCATTCAAAGCACTGGGACCGGTTCATAATTTCTGCTGGCATCCACCTGCCAGTCTATAGGACCACTTCAGTCTGTGGCTCAGCAATATTCTGAACTATGGGTACGCTGATGACTTCCACAGGGACCATCGCTGACTCTGGAAGACATATGGTTTGGTTTAAATAGTTGTATCCTGAGACTCCTGGTGAGCAAAGCTCTAGTTACAAATCAAACAAATCTGTAGCTCATTAGTTTGAAACCCACAAACAGCATGTTTTCTAGTTTCTTTCTTTTAGCTTCTCCCATTAGGGATCAACACAGCGGATCATCCATATTCATGATCCACATGTTCGATTTGACAAATGTTTTTATGCTGGATGCCTTTCCTAACGCACCCTTCCCCATTTATCCGGGCTTGGGACCAGCACTAAGAGTGCACTGGCTTGTGCAACCCTATTGGCTGGGGTTGGTTCTCTGACCGGGGATCGAACCCGGGCCGCAGCGGTGAGAGCGCCGCATCCTAACCACTAGACCACCAGGGGACCCTGAGTCATGTTTTCTAGTTATATCATAAAAACTCATTGTGTTTTGAATTCTTCTGTCAAATCTGATTTCCTGGAAGTTGTTTGTTTAAAGCAAACAATTTCTTTGTTTTTGTTGTACTGATCTTTAAAACGCTGATTAAATATTATGAATGCAGCCATTACTAGATAAAAGGGCTCACATTATTAAATAATCAAAATAAATATTACTACAACTTCTATTCAATGGGAAATGTGTAATGAGTAATGTTCAGCTTTGCTTGCTCTCCATACACATGTCCTACTCAGCAATTATGTTGATGAGAGATTTAATGGTAGGCATGTAAATGTGTGTGAGTGTGTAAATGCCGGAAACTGGCCATCTGGAAGGACAAGGAATGCAGTCAGGAAATTCAGGGCACTAGGACTTGTTCAGACCTGTTCAGACAATGTATTTACTGATCAATCTGATAATTCCCATATGTAATATAACACCACAGCACAGGCACTAACATGTTGGGAACATCACATTGTACATTAAAGAACTAAATTCTAATCAAACATCATAGTTCACAGTTGACACCACGGTGGTTGGCCTGACCAGGGAAAACTGTTTACAGGGACAGCTTACAGAGAGAAGATCTAGCACCTAGTACTGTAGCATGATGTGAGGACAGTAACCTAGAAATCGAAACCAAGAACAAGAAAGTGGTCATCATGGATTTTAGCTTTACCAGCTTTAAGTTTCTTGGAGTCCACATTTCTGAGAATCTCACCTGGTCACTGAACTCTTCTCTCCTGATCAGAAAGACACAACAGTGCCTGTATTTTCTGAGGAGAAATTCCCGTCTGTGCTCCAGGATACTGGAGAACCTTTCAGAGCATCCTCACAATCTGCATCTAAGTGTGGTACAGCAACTGCACTGACTTGGACCTTGATAGGGTAGTGTTTGTTTGCTCTGTTCGTGTACTTTGCGCAGTGACAACGAATCTGAATCGAATCTAATCTAATCTAATCTAATCTAATCTAATTGAATCTAATATACATAGGCTCCCAAATAAATCTTGCATTGATTATAAAATACTACTACTAATGTATAAAGCACTTATCTCTCTCGTACCATAGTATCTGAGTGAACTTCTCTACCATTATGATCTCTACCACACCTACTTAAAACAAAAGGTGCAGGCTATTTGTTGGTACCTCAAATAATGAAGACTACAGCAGGAGGCAGATCTTTCTCTCATAAACCCACAGTTATGGAACAGCCTTCCAATCAGTGTTCGGGACTCAGACACAGTCTCAGTGATCAAGTCGAGGCTGAAAACGTATTTATTTATAATCTTTTATCAGTAGATTTTTCTGGAGGGATCATTGATATAGAGTGTTTGGCGAACTGAAATATTTGAATGCTGTTGTCTCCAAACTCTCACACCTTCACTCAGGTTTGTTGACGGTGGTGTGGTCACAAACTGCATCTTAGTGTGGTACAGCAACTGCACTGATTTGGACCTTGAAAGGGTAGTGTTTGTTTGCACTGCACGTGTACTTTGCTTAGTGACAATAAAGCTGAATCATATCTAATCTAATCTAATCTAATCTAATCTAATCTAATCTAATATACATTAGAGTTTAACCCCTAATTGTTGCTTTAAAAGTAAAAAAAAAAAGCCACACACATTGTAGTAAAAAAGCAGAAACTTCAAACATTCTCAGATAAAACCAAGCCTTCTGGTGCAGCCTGATTCCCAGTGGATTTACCGCTGTCACCCAAAAGTTACCACCGCACAACCCCAAAAATGTTTAGGGCACTAATTATACCTCAAAAACAAAAAGCTGTACTTTTAATTCATTTATGATCATATCTAATGCTGTGGTAAAGTGGTAAATGTTAGAATAGTGGTTACGGATGATGGACTTCAAATCAGAAGACTGTGAGATCAAATCCTATCACCACCAAGTTCCCACTCCCAAGTCCTTTAACCCTGAACACTTCAGTTGTATAAATGCAAGTTGGCATCATTGCCCCTGATTGTTGCTTCAAGAGTAAAACAATGACATTGTTCACAAACAGAAAAGCAAAAATTCTAATGAATTACGATGATACTCTTACCATGCAAAAAATACAACCACACAACTCCTAAAATGTTTTATTCCTATTATACCACAGGAATGTGCATGGATTTCACATCTTAGTACTAAGACTATATATCTAAATGGTAGATTAGTGGTTATAGTGATGGACTGATCAGAAGCTTGTGAGTTCTAATCCTATCACCACCAAGTTCCCACTCCTGGCTCCTTGAGCAAATCCTTTAACCCTGAACCCTTTAGTTGTATAAATAAGATCTGCCAAATGCTATAAATGTAAATGTATCCTTTAATAATTTGATTAAAAAACATTGTATATCAACAAGATATTTTACAAATACCAAATGGTCGGTTTGTGTAGGTTCAAATATCAACTGTCTCGGTTTTTTTTTGTGTATATAATTTAAACAAATTTTGAAGCAGCTGCTATGAGGTGGAGAAAAAGAACTTGTGCTTCAAGAAAAAATGAAGACATCTTTCATATCATATCAGCAGCGGAGTTAATCCCCATGAAGAAACGAGAATTAATTTCCCATAAAGAGATAAAGTATGTTTATCTTCGTCCTTAAGTAAAAGGAATTCTGGACTGTAAAAAGCAGGTCATGAGCTGTTTAGATGATACTGCATGATAATCCTGTTAAACAAGCCATGATAAGATTATTACAAGAAATGCACCAAATCAGAACGTTAATCTTTCTGTCAAATAAAAAACATTGGGGGAAAAAAAACGCAAGATATTTTTGACTACACACTTTTCATTGCGAATAATTGACATGCCCGTTTGTAAATATATATATATATATATATATATATAAGCTCACAAATAAATCTTGCATTGATTATAAAATACTACTGACGTATAAACCACTTAACGGTCGCACACCGCAGTATCTGAGTGAACTTCTGCACCAATATGATCCCCCACACCTACTTAGATTAAGAGGTGCAGGCTATTTGTTGGTACCTCAAATAATAAAGACTACAGCTGGGGGCAGATCTTTCTCTTATAAACCCCACAGTTATGGAACAGCCTTCCAATCAGTGTTTGGGACTCAGACACAATCTCAGTGATCAAGTCGAGGCTGAAAACATATTTATTTATAATCAAGTAGATTTCTATTTTATCAGTAGATTTTTCTGGAGGGATCATGGATCATGGTCTATTTGTATGCTGTCTTTTCCTCACTCTCACACATTTACTCAAGTTTGTTGACAGTGTGCTGGGTCGCCTCTTATCCCAGAGATCCCTTATGTCTGTGTTACCTTCTGGTTCTCCCTTTTAGTTCTTCTGCCAGAGCGAGTTTTACCGGAATCCCAACTGCACAGTGTCCTTAACTTTCATACAACAATAAGGACACATAATAATCCATATCCTTCTCTTCCTTTCACCCCTCTCTCTCTCTCTCTCTCTCTCTCTCTCTCTCTCTCTCTTTCTCACACTCTCTCACTCTCTCTCTCTTAAACATGCTCCTGAGGAAATAGTTAACAATGTTCCGCTCTTCTCTTTGGATCTGCTCGCTTCATCCAGGATGGTGTTCTCTTCAATTGGAGGCCACTCTGTGCAGCTTGGGATGTTTATTTTATACCCTGGGGATCTATGAAATTACGAAGTAAGAACGGGAGCCTTAAGGATTTGGATTTGGACTGTAGTTCATGACAACAGCATGCTACACTCAGGACTCAGGACTACAGTTTGTATCTGATCACTGATGCACCCCTAATATCATTTATCTGTAATAAATGGACATTCAGTGCCACCCAGATGAGGATGGGTTCTCTCTTGAGTCTGGTTCCTCTCATGGTTTCTTCCTTCCTCAGTGAGTTTTTCCTTGCTACATCTCAGGGAGTTTTTCCTTGCTACACTCACCACCGACTTACTCATATAGAACCATCTTATTCATTCTTTATCACCACATTATCTGTGTAAATCTGCATTGAGACAATTGTTAAAAGCGCAAAACAAATAAAAAAATAAATTCAATCGAATTGAACTGAATATATGAAGTAATTTTCAGTGAAGTTTTGCAGCTCACTCATAATTTGTCCTGCCCTACATTTCACTTTCACTAAACGTTTTGTAATCTTCCACGGAAGAAAGCGTGGGTGTCAAAAAACAACAACATAACTGGTTAGAAACATCGTATTTCATGCTTGTACTTTGTGCTGCCAGGTTCAGTGAATCATTAGACAAAGTGACAGACAAATAGTCACCCTGCCGTTGTGACCCTGCCCTCTTAAAAAATTCAATTCAATCTAATGTAATTCAATTCAATTGATTTTTATTTGTAAAGCACTGTAAACAATGGACATTGTCTCAAAGCAGCTTTACACAGATAATAAGGAATGAATACGATTGATCTTTCGAAGTTTTTCCTGAGCCAGTGGTGACTGTGGCAAAACCCCCCCAGAGATGGCATAAGGAAGAAACCTTGAGAGGAACCAGACTCAAGAGGGAATAGAATGGTGGCACAGAATGTCTATTTATTACAGCTAAATGATTTTAAGGTGTGCAGTGATGGTAATTAGATTCAGACTGTAGTCCTGAGTTAGTGTAGCAGACTGTTGACATTAAGTACAGAAAGAAAGAAAAAAGAAAGAAAGGTTTCAGTAAAGGGGAAATAATAAATAATACAACATACAAGGACATTCTAGAGTTTTTTTTGTGCTCCCAAAAGTTTATGGAGGAACCACGAATGGGTGGGATGGTCAGGAGTCCACATATTTTTGCCAATATAAAGTGCATTAACCGTCCGAAAGAATGTTTGCAAGTGTACACCAAAGTCAGTGGGAATATGTCTCCCTATGGTGGTTATGAGCGGAACTAAACTGAAATCATCATCACAGTCACCCTTCCCTTAATCACACCCACATTCTAACACTCCTGGACACATCTGGGAAACATTGGCCCTTAAAAACAATCAAACTTCTATAAGAATATATCATAAGTTTGGACACACCTTGTCCTTCAGTGTTGCTTTTTTATTTGTTATTATTTTCAACATTGTTCATTAATACTGGAAATCCAAACTATAAAAGAATGCATATACAATTATGTAGTAGACAAAAAAAAGCGTTAAACAACCAGAATATGTTTTATATTTTAGATTGCCCAAAGTAGCTACATTAAGCTTTGATACCAGATTGGCATACTCGTGACATTCTCTCATCAGATTCATGAGATCGTCACCTGGAACGATTTAGTTTTAGTTTAGTTAAAAAAATCATTAGTGACATTTTTTGCCTTTTTAATCTGCTTTAGATCACCAGTTGTCTTGTGCAGAGAAAAGTGTGAGTACAGAGTCAATAGCTCTATTAGTGCTACTACAACTACTGTACCAATTTATATTATGCAGACCGGCTCTCATGAGCATTGTCCCAGATTAGGAAGCCCAAGAGCTACCTCTGCTGCAGAAGATAAATTACCAGCCTCAGATTTACACCACTTTAAATTTAATATTATTTAACATCCTCTGGTTCCCTGGTGGTCTAGTGGTTGGGATGCGGCGCTCTCACCGCCCGTGTTTGATTACCGGTCAGAGAACCAAACCCAGCCATCAGGGTTGCACAAGCCAGTGCACTCTTAGTGCCGGTCCCAAGCCTGGATAAATAGGGAGGGTTGCGTTAGGAAGGGCATCCAGCGTAAAAACATGTGCCAAATCGAACATGCGGATCATGAATATGGATGATCCGCTGTGGCACCCCCTAACGGGGGAAGCTGAAAGAAAGTTTATATTGTTTAACATCCGCTGTTCAGAGGAGTCAGGAGCCTTTATGGTCAAAGTGTGGCAAAGAAACTATTACTTTGGAAGAACAACAAGCAGAATAGATTTGTTTGGGGTAAAAAGCACACACAATGGACATTAGGTCAGTGGTCCAAATTTGAGATTTTTGGTTCTAGCTTCCATGATATACAGAAGGTGCAAAGGGGATGTTTTGCTAGTTATATTGTTGTTAACTTTGTGGTCAAAATTAAAGGGGGAGTGCTGCATCAGATGATGTGGCCTCCACAATCACCTGATCTAAATCAATTGAGATGTTCTGAGAATGAAGGTAAAGCAGCCAACAAGTTCTCAACACCTTTTGGGAACTCCTTTAAGCTTGAGTAGGTTGGGTGCGGAAGTGAGATCATGTGGATGTTCTATGAAGATCAGCAAGCACAAGTTGGCGTATGGTTTTAGCATTTTCTAGGATTGAGCTCGTTGAAGGTCTTCCTGATCTCTCATCGTGTTCCGGTGATGTTCGTCCGCTCTGGAAGCGAACACGTGCCGCTCAAAACACCAACAGCATCGCCGTATGTCAAACGCATGTCATGTCCAACATCTTTGTGGCAGTTTTGCTCAGTTTTTGTGCAAAATTTCACGCTCTAACTTGCTGTCTATGATGAAATGGCAGACGTGGTTGGAATAGCACCAGTTTGCAACACATTTTTGATATAAAAAAACAGAGCTATTTCAGAGAGATTCATCCCTAATCAACTAAAATGTGCTTTTATGCCGAATACACAGGAAAATTAAGAACTGATCACGAGGAAACAATGTTATGTCAAGATTACGAGAAGATTTAAGTCATGAAATTGAAAAAAAACAACTTCTGTTATGTTCAGATCACGAAAGAACAAGGTTATATTAGAAAACAAGAGAAAATGATGTTCGTGACCACGAGAAAACAATTCGTTATGTTCAAAAACATGAGAAAATTAAGTCATGATAAGAAAAACAGCTCTAGTTATGTCCAGATCACGAAAAAATAGGAAAGAATAAAATATTATAATCCATGACCCCTTAAGACTTTCAGAGATTGGTGAAGATCTGAGGAACATTCTGACAAAAGCAAAGCAATTTTGGGCTGAATACATTTTTGCATTTACTCGTAAAGATATTTGCATTCTCTCGAATATTTTTTTTTGTCTTCTCCCAAAATATTTTGCATCCTCTCGTAAAACCTGTCGTGTTTGTTCTTACATGAAAACAATGCCCTGAACTAACCACAGTTCAAAATAAAGCACTCCCTTGTGAACATGTTGCATCTGAAGCACATGCCTGGTGTCAGCGAGAAACTGAAATGGAAGCACTGCTTATACGGATCACAACAACAGGAGGACACAAAAACGTTGTAATAAAATACAAACGTGAGTGAATGCAAAAACATAAAAAAAAAAAATCATATTTTAAAAAGTTTCACTTACAGCCTTGTTACTAATTAAAGAAACCTTCAATCATGAAATTTTTTGGTACAACTGGAGACTCCTTTGCTTTGATATTTGATTTCCATCTCAAAAAACGAGAAGACGTTTAATGCAGCATGAGTCCAGCAGGGGGCGGTGGTGTTTCTCTCCTCAACACCCAGGACTACACACAAACTGGAGAGAAGAGAAGAGAAGAGAAGAGTAGAGAAGAGTAGAGAAGAGTAGAGTAGAGTAGAGCAAAGCAGAGAAGAGAAGAGAAGAGAAGAGAAGAGAAGAGAAGAGAAGAGAAGACAGATGAGAAGTAAAAAAGGAGTAAGAAGAGAAAAGAAAGAGATGTGAGGTGAACTAAAGTGAAGAGTAGAGGTGAGGGGAGAATTGATGAGATGTAGGGAGAAGAGATGTAAAGAAGAGAAAAGAGGAGAGAAAAGAAGAGAAGAAATGGAAGGACAAGAGAAGTGAAATAAGGAGAGAAGTGAAGAAAAGAGATATACTGGGAAGAGAAGAAATATATGGAGAAGTGAAGTGTAGAGAAGAGAAGAGAAGTGAAGTGTAGAGAAGAGAAGAGAAGAGAAGAGTAGAGAAGAGAAGAGAAGAGAAGAGAAGAGAAGAGAAGAGAAGAAAAGAGAAGAGAAGAGAAGAGAAGATTTCATAAGTACACTTCTAAATAACTGTAAACAATTTAAAAACCTGTTCATTGGTCAGGTTTTGCAAGTACACTTCGACTGTGGCTCTTCTTCTTCCCACTTGTTCCTCGATTAAATATCATGACTAATATGCTAATCAGTCTCTCGTTTGAATATCTTAAACAAATTTAATCAGGCAGAAATAATAGTGAAGCCTGCAAGGAATAGTTTGTGTTTGGCAAACACAAATAACACAACAGCACACGTCTTTTCAGAGCGGGTTAAGAGTGACTGCACGGCTCTGTGCGTGCGTACGTGCATGTGTGTGTGTGTGTGTGTGTGTGTGTGTGTGTGTGTGTGTGTGTGTGCGTGTGCATGTGCATGTATGAACTAATGCTCACCTCCATTTTGGGGGCCTCTCTCAAGGCAGGTCCCACATGGAAGTGATTACACCAGGAGGAGGAAATTACAGAGTGAATGTACAAGCCATCAGTTTCTCACACACACACACACACACACACACACACACACACAAACTACAGGACACTTTTATTCCGGTCTGACATGTACACACACACACAGACTTACAGACACACACACACACACACACACACACACACACACACACACACACACACACACATTGCCTGGAGCGCTACATATCTACTTAAACCTCAGTCCGGAATATGTGGTCATATATTAACTTGCCTCTCTTATGTTTCTCCTGTGTGTGTGTGTGTGTGTGTGTGTGTGTGTGTGTGTGTGTGTATGGATGTAAATGCTAGATTGTAAATTCCTCAGGAGGAGCTGTTTTGAAGGCCTCCATTAAAGCAGCGGCGCTGTTTGGCCCGTCTGCCTGGAGCCAGGGGCTGTAATTCATCACCTGAAACTGAGCACAACAGGCCTCGAGACCAGGGGGTCGAGTTACACATCCACCCCAGCCTCCGCCCTCCATATCTGAGCACCGTGCTCCAGCATGTGGGCGGTCTGCTGATGTCTCCAAACATTGAGTTTTGATGAGAAGATCTTTAGTAGTGACCCTGTTTTAAACATGCTATTATTGTTTACGCATAGCGAAGAAAAATATCGTCAAAAATGACATTTCCAGAAAAAATATACATACTTCTTACCCCTTTTTATTCACGTCATGTCTTCAAGACTTATTTACAAACAACACCTGTATGCTATAGAATAAGATTTCACATCAAAATGTATTTTATAAAATAAAATACCAAATATCTTAACTTTAAGTGTATCAGAAGACAAGAAGATAACTGATGGCACCTGCTTTCATACTGTAGCAACTAGTTTCTACCTAATGAATCATTTAATTGTTAATCATTAATATAATAATATATTGTGTGTCATACAGTCATTCATGCAGTGGTTTGCAAAATGATGGTCCTACTAAACATTTACTTCAATTAGGGTACAATATTCGGTAAACAAATATGTATTTATCGATCATTGGACACCTATTTGGAAGCTGGCAGCTGCATCTGCTGTTCTGTTCTCAACAAGTCTGGGCAAAATACCGAGTAGGGACCAATCAGAGGCCGCATTTTTATGATGTCATCATGTAGAACTTCTTGCAACGTATTTTACAGTATTTAAAAACTACAAAAATCACAAAACACACGTATTTTAATACAAAATATGAAGCCATTTTCATCAACCCCCATCAAATTTATATTCAAAATATGTATTTGAAATTTGTATTTAATAATATGTATTTAAAATATGTATTTTATTATTGCCTGGTTAGCGCTATAGATATTTGTCAGCATTTAAATTACAGGATGAACTTATGCTCAAGTAAGCAAAGACTGAAAAACTCCTTAGAAGGCTAGAAAGCATGAATGGCATCTTATTATATTAAAAATAGCATGCTTAGGTAAGCTTGTGTAATTTTCTAATATAATATTTATATTAGATAATTAGCATGTTTTATTTGCCAATGTCGGGTCATGCTAGCAAATCAAATTCTAGCTAACAGTAAATATTGCACATTGTATGTCGTTGCTTGAAGATTAAACATACATCATTTCAAAAAATGTGCTTTTTGGACATCCCAGTTCACATTTTGTCTCTAAGAGATGTTGATAAAGTTCTACAATGCAGTCATTGAATCCGTCCTGTGCACAATCATCATTGGCTGGTTTGGAGCAGAGACAAAACAGGACAGGAACAAAAACTCGTTGGTGTTCCCCTGCCAACTGTCCATGACTTGTACTATGCAAGAACCAGGAAATGGCAGGAACAATTACCACTGACCCTTCACACCCTGGACACAACCTCTTTCAACTCCTCACTTCCGGCAGGCGCTACAGAACTTTGATCACTAAAACTCCCAGGCTCAGAGACAGTTTCATTCCTCAGGCAATTACTGTGATTAACAAGTGAAAACTGACCCTAATTTAATGCCCTGCTTCGTATCTATAAGTTCTGCATTGCAAAAGCAGCCACTTATCACTTCATCCCCATACTGTACGTTACACACACTATTGCCGCTGTATATTGCACAAAAGTCCTAAAGTAAATTCTTTACCTTATGTGATGCAGAATATTGCTGTTTGCACCACTATGCACTTTATATACATTACTGATCTGGCATACACTCTGTACATTGTGCTACATGCTTATTTAATCTGTATTGTGTGTATAGTCTTGTATGGTCTTGTCTATAAGCCTAATGTATAGTGTCATTTATGTCTGTACTTTTGAGAGTCACCAACAGCCAGAACCAAATTCCTTGTGTCAATAAACCTGATTCTGATTTGTTGTTATAACAGCCTCCACTCTTCTGAGAAGATGATCTACTAGATTTTGTGTGCTCGTGGAGATTTGTGTGTGAAGAGTGTTGCATGGTCAGGTAGTAATGTAGGTGAGGTGAGAAGGCCTGGTGTGCAGTCAGTGTGAAAAGTTCAACTCAAATGTGCTCAATATGGTTGAGGCTCAGAGATCTATAGCAGGAGATCTTCCACTCCAAACTATGTAAAGCATATTTTCATGCAGCGTGCTTTGTGAACATTATCATGTGCTCAGCTGTTGTAATGGTTTGATGAAGAACCACATTTGGTTTTAAAAAGATAGGTGTCCCGATACTTTTGTCCATATTGATGTCTGGGAACATCCATGAAACATATTTATTATTTTTAATCTTTTGAGGTTTAATTTGGATCGATGAAACACAGTGTTTCATGTAACAAAGAAACCACAAAGTATTGATATATTTTAATAAACCTCAAACACTTCCTCCTAAAGATTGACTTTGGTGGAAGACTGCTATAAAGCACTGAAACTGGAGACTCCTTTCATTAATATGAAATAAGCATCTAATTAATGGTACCAGAAAGGCAACTTTTTACTGCAAGTTACTGTTAGTCATTTGTTATAATATAAGTGTGTAAAACTGGAAGAATTGTTATCGGTACAATTATGGACATTAAATCAGTGATTATATTAGTTCTGGTTCTTTGCTGGTTCTGACTTGCTCGTGTTACGGATCTGCTGTGAATTATGTATTTTCCGGAGAAAAATAAAAAAGTAACATGAAATTTCACAGGAAAATACCAATTTCACCTTCTTTTATTTGAAAGAGTGTGAGAGCGCCCTGGTCTGATCGCAGTCGTGTCAAAGATGAAGAGGTCTGGAGAAAAATTATACGAGAGTGAAAAACCATAATGTCCATCCGGCTTTCACCAGAAGACTCGTCTCCTAACCGCAGTTTATTTAACTGAGTCACTCACAGTTAGAGCATGCATCTGTGTGTGTGTGTGTGTGTGTGTGTGTGTGTGTGTGTGTGTGTGTGTGTGTGCGTGTTAAATGATAAAGTAGAGAACACTTCGTCCAGAATCAATAAATCTTCAAAACATCGTCTGATTGACCTTAACTTTTGTAACCTTGTGTTTTCATGTTCGTTTGCTAGATGTCAGTTTTACAGATTTTAAAAGATAAGAAAACAAAGTAAGAAAACAACTGAAATAAGTGACTGAATTTGCCCTTTAAAAAATAGATTGAAAACTCATAAATAATGGTTTAAATGACAAAACAAAGAAGATTAGCGATGCTAGTTAGGATAGCCAGCTAGCTAAAAATAGATCGGAGCTAACTTTTAGCCAGGAGCTAACTTCACTATAAAGTTGAACTCAAATCCAACGATCTGACTTAAGTGCCCAGTCAGCAGCTAGTAAACTTAAGCTCGCAAAGTAGCTAAATGAATTGATAAAAAAAAAAATTAGTAGCCATGTTTGCTAGCTAATTAGATCAAATGTATTTTATACTGAGCCAATCATTCAAAGCTCAAGGAGATGTTTTCTAGCAGGTAGCTAACATGTAGCCTACTAGATGCCATATTAGATACCCTTGTTAAACCGAATGCCTAAATTTGATGTAGGGTACTAATTTATTTGCATAGCCATCAGCCTTGCCCTTGGCTCCCTCCCTTTCTCCTGATCATGTAGCTGAGCTTGTTTCGACTGAAGTATATGACAGATCCTCATGCGTTCATAAATAAAGCCTGTGATGGGTCAGGACGTAGCATAGGCGCATTGCTGAAATATTTCTCCGTCAGCCCTACAGAGCTAGCGTGACAGACGGAGTTGCCTTCAAGCAGCACTATCTGTCAAGTTCCACAGAAACAAGACAGAAATGACTCAAGAACAAGATAAAGCAGCAAAGGCAGAAACACGTCATATCCCATTTAAATGAGAAGCATCCCAAAACCTTTTTTACGCCAGTAATATCTGAAATCACTTGCTAGTTGTTGCTTGTTGAAGATTCAGTTTGTACTTTACAGATAAGATGCGTTGTTACGTTATCTCTTGAAGCTAAATAGCAAATTAGAAAACCGGGAAATAAAGAAACATAAACGAAAGATGATATTTTGATATTTAATATACATTTATTGCAAAAGTATTTCAAAAAAATGCTTAAAAAAGATAAATTCCTGCCTCATGAAAAGATGCGACGAGTCTCCAATTAATATTCAGGGTTTGATTGTTAAAAGTGAGAGAATTTAAAAAAAGGCTGTAATGAAGCAAATTATGTTTTAAGATGAGGTTTAGAAATGATGTTGTCTCTGTTTTACCGTTTGTGACAAAACACGTCTGTGAAAATGCCCATTTAGTCCTGAGGGTGTACAAACATTTGCACTCTCTACTGTAGAGGGTCAGTTGCAGTGTAAGTGCATGCATATGCCACGTATTTTTTTTTGGAAATGGTCGTGTGCTGTGCTGTGTATGTGTGTGTGTGTGTGTGTGTGTGTGTGTGTGTGTGTGTGTGTGTGTGTGTGTATATATATTACGTAGCTACTGTCCATCCCTATTTAACTATGTGTCATCACTTTGGCGCTCTGTTGGTCTCCACCACCCCCAAATACACTCACCCATCCAAACACACACACCCTGTTGAGTGTGATACACAGAAAATAGCCACCACCACGAACACACACACACACACACACACACACACACACACACACACAAACACACACACACACACACACACACACACACCAAGAAAGCCATAAAACTCTGTCGGCACCTCTATGAGCAGCAGCTGGTAGCAAGAGTTGACTTTACCACACACACACACACACACACACACACACACACACACACACACACACACACAGACTTCAAGTCTGCCACCTATAAACACAATGACCCAATTAGAATAGTTACACGCGCACACACACACACACACACACACACACACACACACACACACACACACACACACACACACACACACACACACACACACTGAACAAGCTTTAAACAGGAAGCAATTTGTGATAAGAGAGGTGGTATCACGAACAAGGTCCTGTTTCCTGTTAGTTACTATTGATGTTGTTATCGCTGCCTCTACGAATAATGCTGAATATGTTTGCGGGGGAAGCAATCTACTATAAAATTCTACTAAAGTGGGAAGACCTGTGCAAAAGTTTGCATACCCTCAGGACAGGCAAATAAAATACAAGATGTAATTTATCACCAAAATTTTTCATTGTGTGTGTGTGTGTGTGTGTGTGTGTGTGTGTGTGTGTGTTAGGTCTCACAGATGTTTATTACAATACAGAACACTGTTCACATACTGAAGTGTGTTTAAATGCACTAAATAAAGAGGCTTGATGACACCTGACCACAAGATTGGTATGTCTCTTCTGACCATCCAATTCCACATGTATTTCCCGTTTGCTGGTCTAATAATCTCCACTCTTCTGGGAAGATGTTCCACCAGATTAAATAGCGCAGGTTTCATCTAAATGTATAAAAGAGAATTTTAGTACACTGTAATGTACACTGTGTGGACCAAAGTGTTACCTAACACACTGATATCTTTAAATGTGCTAGTATTGAATTTTTTTTCTTAGAACTAGGAGACCAAACCTGCTCCAGCATGACAAAACCCATGTGCACAAATCCAGCTCCATGAAGATCTTCTTTACATGGGTTGGAGTTGAAGATCTCCTGCTATAGGGATCTGAACCTCAACCTTCTTTGGGATGAATTGGAACATAGACTGCACCTCAGGCCTCCTCACCTCACCCTACATTAGTACATCCCAAAATCTCGTGAAACATCTTCCCAGAAGAGTGGGGGATATTATAATAGGAAATGGGAACTAAATGTGGAATGGGCTGTTCAAAAGAACATAAATTGTCACAATTCTTGAACTCTTCTTAGAAGGTTGTTATAACAGCAAATGGGGATTAAAACAAATACCAATTGTATGGTCAGGTGTCCACAGATGTCCAGCTTTTGTTTCATTATAGAATTTCTGCAATCGCTTATATGCAGCTTGTGTTAGCTAGATTTGGAAAAGAAACATTTTGGAACAAGGAGTTTTCTCCACCACACCGGTTCATCTCACATTCAGAGTGGATTCCCGCATATCAACTAAGTGTCATACGTGGTGAAGTATGAAATGATTTTGTATGACAGTGTGCGGTTTGGGATGCGTTCAAAGTGTTCACCTTTCTGAGGATATAATTATAAGCTGTGGTTTTCTCAATACTATAGAAGCACTGCGAGAAGAAAAAAAGGTTCTTGTGCACATCAGTGCGACTGCGATGAGTTGTGGATCGGCAGGTCGGAAAAAAAAAGAAGCAAAACCACTTTGGCTTCACTGTAATTCCACATTTAAATGACTCTGTTTATCTGGGTGGATTTACAGCATTGACACCGAAGGGCTTTTGATGGCACATAACATTCCGGTCCATGTTTCCAAGTGAAATGTTTAGCCATTTCCCCACAGCGACGTCGCAAGTGTCCTACTTTAAAACTCCCCGCCATTGTTGTGATTGTTTTTATGAGTCTCAAATCCAATATCCTGTCTTTACTTTGATAATTTACTAATCTAGAAATTCCAGGAGACTCGTACACGAAACATCTTTTGACATGCTAGTTTGCGTTAACACTCAATAACAGTGTAGAATAGTAACAATTATGCTAAAACTCTATCAGAATCATTGACCTTTGCTTTATATTTTTATATAATATATTTTTATTCATGAATGTGTTTTAAATGATTCCCAATAACCAATTGTTTTTTTACGATAAACTCTATGTTGCTCAAAGCTATTGCTTTAACCAGATTGTAACTTGCTGACACAGAGGCCCTCTAGAAGGCATCCAATCACGTCAACATTTTCCTGTATTTTGATTGGATGGTCTGTCAGAGCTCGCACCCTGCATCTGTTGCAAACTGCACAAGCTCGATATGTCCGTGTGCATTTAATAGCTTTTTTTTCGTTCCACAAGGGCTGAACTGATTTTTTTTTCACACAGATACACTTACAAGGACATTTAAGTCAAGTTTATTTCTATAGCGCTTTTTACAACAGACATTGTCTCAAAGCAGAAATC
>MU535751.1:3081685-3104185 GCA_024362625.1 Silurus asotus | reverse complement strand
CTCACCACCCTGGCGTTGATTATTTTTTCCAGAAAGTCCACGCCACACCCTCCTATTCAAAATGCTGTATTCCTTACTGGAGCAGAACATAAAAATGTATGCTGAGGTACATTTTGATGTTTGGATCGGAACAAACCTCTGGCAGAATGCACTTTGGAAATCTTCTAGACTTGCGTGCTGTCTATATTTTTGCGGTTTTCGCTGCAAATCACAGCTTCTTTTGTCTCCAGTGCTCTGTTTCAGCGTCTTTTTTTAATCAGTTATGCTTCCCCTCCTTTTTTGGAACAGAAGACAAACAGGCACTGCTGCTAGCATGAACCGTGTTCAGGAAGTGGGCCCCAAGGCTAGTCAGGCCTTGTACGGGTGTTCTTGTTACTTGTATATACACACACACACACACACACACACACACACACACACACACACACGCCAGAAGTCACGGCACTTGGCCGCTGACTCATTCATCGCATTCCCTTCTTTCATCTGAGTGGAGACAGAGGGAGGGAGAAGAAAGACAAATGGAGAGAATGAGACAATGAACGAGTGGAAAGAGTTTATGACGGACGAAAAAATGGTTTTAAAACGAGCCAAACTGATAAACCCCCCCCCAAAAAAACAATTAAAATCACTGCATAATAACTTCATTATAACTTCTGCCACTCTTGCAGTTTTACACTCATTTAGCGAGATAAAATAGATTTTTCTGCATGATATTTCCACATCCACATCTATAAGACTCTCAGGAAACTTTTATTGAAACTAATGGCTTCTTCTTAAGCTTACAGACTTTATACAAGCAGCAAAAAAAGACGATCAATATGCTCTGGTGCATGAGCCAACAGAAAAAAAAGAAGGAAAGGAAACAGGAAAGGAGAAAAAGAGAGGGAAAAAAGTGTCCTTTGTTCATTTCAAGTATGTATGCGTGTTCCATAAAACCTCATGCTTGGAGTTTAGGATGTTGGGCGGATCTGCTTTCTCCTTTGCACGGTGCACGTCACAGCATCAGCAGACAGGAATTAAATTACCGTCTTTCTCCTTCTCTCTCTCTCTCTCTATCTCTCTCTCTCTCTCCCTCCCTTTCTCTCTCACTCATCTTCTAAGGGGGATTCCAGCCTTCAGAGACTTTTGTGTATGAGCGAGTGCCTGTACTTGACTGGATGTTTGGAGAGATTATGCAGAAAGAGTTAAAACTTGCATCCTCACGCTCACTAGACACAAAATAACAGTCCTCTCCAGACACACTGGACTTTTTTGGAGTTTGCTGTACTACATGTCTGTCATCCTTCCAACTCCTTGGTATACTATGGGCATGTTTGCATATTTTTTTTTCCCAATAAAATAGTCATGCAGGATGTCTATATTTGGTGTCCTGTGTTCAAGTTTTTTTCTGGGTTCCTGAGGTTAAGCCTTTATTGTATCGTAGGGCTGCTTCCCTGCATTTTGATCGGTCCACACTTGGATAGTGTGACGAATGGGTGTATGCGTGTATGCAGGAGTTATGCATTTCATGGCAGTTGCTGCAGCCTGAAAGAGAACAGATGCATGCATCCGGCCGATCAACTTTTCCCTGCAAGCCTTCATATCTGATGATTAAAATATGTAACACTGGATTTCCGCGTTCATGTTTTATTCGAGTTTAAACACTATTAGCGCCACAGGCTAAACAGGAACAGGAAACATTTACACACCTAAACCTTTGTGTCGAGGGACCGGGTGTTCTTAACACAATCCTACAAAGGATAAATAAATGATTACAGGAAGACGTTTTTTTATTGAAACGATTAAAGATCTTGAATGGTTGACAATAAAAAATCACATTTTTCAGCACAGATTAAATTGTATATAAGTCTGCTAATAGGTTCATTAGCAACTCTTAACTTTACTCTTAGCTTTATGAAAACAACCTTTTTTTTATTACATTATACTGGTGTTAATAATTTATTATCAATTACAAAATGTGAAAGTAAAATGTAAAGAAAAGAAACAGCATCAATTCTTTTAGGTAAACTTGCACACAGTTTTTGGAGGAACTCCACTGGTAGGTTTTCCAAACATCTTGGAGAACTAACCACAGAGCTTCAAATCCTTTTGTCTCTTCGTGTAATCCCAAACAGACGTTAAGAACAGTACTCTGCGTAGCCCAAAACTATTACCTCCAGGACTCTTTGTTCTTCTTGAAACTGAAGATAGTTCTTAATGACATTGGCTGTATGTTTGGGGTCATTTTCCTGAAGCAGAACAAATGTGGGGCCAATCAGACGCCTCCCTGATGGCATTGCATGACAGATAAATATCTACCTGTATTTCTCACCATTAATCCTGACCAATTATCTACTCCATTTGCAGAAATGCAGCCCCAAACTTGCAAGGAACCACCATTTGTTAGAAGGTGGGATATATTAGTCAGCAAGTGAAAAGTCCATTCTCAGAGTTGGTGTGTTGGAAGCAGGAAAAATGGTGTAAGTGTGAATGATTTAATGATAAGTCAGAGCTTCAAAACAGCAGAACTTGTGGTCATGTTCCCAGTATGCATTGATTAGAACATAATGAGTATCTAGTATCTTTGTTCAAGAAACAGCCAGCGATCTATCAATAGGGTCATGGGTGTTCAAGGTTGACCAGCCCACCTGGTCCAGCTGTTCTCCACCCTAAAACACATCCTCAGAGGTGTTGTGGAATTCAGGTTTGAATGGATCATACTACAATGGAGACCTAGACAATATTAATCAGGCAATTATAATGTTATGGCTGATCGATGAATGCACATCAACATAACTTCTTCAAGGCTCTGGAACGACTGAACAAAAATTCTTCCAAAAGATATTCCTGCTCTTGGTGCTTTGATAAAAGTGGACACAGGCGTGCAACTAATCAGGGTGAAATCTGTATCATTAGATTTCCATCTTTTTTTTTTATTTTATATTAAGCCATTGTGTCCTGTGGATGCAGTGGAGTCATGGGAGACCACACCATTCAGAGTAGAAATGAAATGATAGAATGAGGTTGATAGGGTAAAAAAATTATGAGTGTTTTTGGCTTGCAATGATGCCAGGACAAATGAGCAAATAAACAATTAAATAAATGTCTCTTGTTGCATAACAGAGCCAATTATAATTTTGTTTCATTTGTTTGTGCATATGTTAAAAAATAATTATCAATCCACAATATTAGCACTGTGGACAGTTTCAAACAGTGAACAATGTGCTATTTGCATGATGCAAACGAGTGCGGTGTTGGCGAGCGTGAGCGTTCGTGAAAAATTTAAAACGATGAATTTCTTAAAGAAAAAGTAGCATTGCTGGCACAAGCGTACCTTACTCTTCATACAGTTGGCCACATTGCTAAGCAACACATCCTAGCACACTGCAAACATCTTAACCACAGGAAATTTTGGATGTGGTCACATTAATTAAGTATTTACTATTATTTTGATTAATAAGCTTCCAGATGTGATTATTCAATTAATTTTTTTGACTTTTTTGTCAAAAAAAAAAGCCCCAAATTTCTAGTTGGTAGAAAAAAGATTTTTGGTAATTGGTAGAAAATAAATATAAAATATAGTTTTAAGCAACTGTTTCTAAAAATAAATAAATCTGAATTATAGTTACAGTAGCCTACAATTAGGACATTGTACTTTTGGGTGCAATCATCCAATACATCACAACGGATGGACGGACGGACGGACAGAACTGTATTGTGATGGCATAGTACATGTACACCACAGTAAATTGCAGTTTAGCATCTACCAGAAGTTCAATAAGTAGCAATTGTGCAAAACGACAAGTGGTGTTGAGGTCAGTCCGAACAGGGTTGAGGTCAGAGCTCTGTAGCAGGCCATTCAAGATCTTCCACTTCTATCCAGATACTGTGCAGATATACAGTGTCATGCTGGAGTAGGTTTGGGTCTCCTAGTTTAAGTGAAAGGAAACTTTTGTGCTCCTGCATCCAAGGAAATCCAATACAATCGTGTGCCTCCAACTTCGTTGGGAAGAAGCATGTATGGCTGGAAAATACTTGCCCATACGTGTTCCCAATACTTTGCCCATACAGTCTATGGCTTCCTTTGAGGGCACAAAAATAACCAAATTATACCAATTATACTATACTAATTATAAGTCTGGTATCTAAATTATATAAATGACACAATATATCACTTTCCAACGCACCTATTATAAAATAATGCACATTGTGAACACAAAACGTTTTTTTATTATCGATTTTTATCAATTTCATTTAGATTTTCTATGAAACATTTAATGACAAGAAGCAAATTTTGAAAGTCATGTTTGAGAGGTTTAAAAAATTTTTTTAAGTCACTAATAGTGACTGAATCATTGATGAAATCAGACATAAAAAAGGAATAGATTTGGGAATGAATATAACTGTAGCAGTGTGAAAGCTGTAAAGCTGCACTGTGACATTATTCAATGTTAAAAATGCTATAGAAAACTAAATTGAATTAAATTGAATAAATCGGGTGTATATTCAGGTTTACATCATGCTCTGCTATAGTTATTATAGTTTCAGAGCCAATAAATTATATGGCCAAAAGCATTGGGTGACCTGACTTTTCCAGCCATGTTGTTCTTCCACTATTTGTTACCATAAAGGCATACATAATTCAATTTTTTCTGTTTTTGTGACTGTTGTTTTATGTTGTTGTATGCAGCACCTGGGTTCTGGAGGAACGTTGTTTCATTTCACTATGTACTGCATCAGCTATATATGGTTGAAATGACAATAAAAGCTTCTTGACTTGACTTGACTTGACTTGACTTGACTTGACTTGACTTGACTTGACTTGATACAAGTGTATATGATGTCTTTGGATATGGTGGCACTAAAATTTCCCTTCATCTAACACAAATCCAGCTCCATAAATATATGCTTTACATGGGTTGCAGTGAAGGATCTCCTGCTATAGAGCTCTGATCTCAACCCTATTGAACATCTTGATTAATTCTTCACACAGACGGCGCTCCAGGCCTCCTCACCTCACCTACATCAGAACCTGAGTTTACTACCACCCTTGTGTCTGAATAATCACAAATCTCCACAAGCACACTTTGAGATCTAGTGGAACATCTTTCCAGAAGGTTGCTGGTTAA
This sequence comes from Silurus asotus, assembly GCA_024362625.1. Taxonomy (NCBI): domain Eukaryota; kingdom Metazoa; phylum Chordata; class Actinopteri; order Siluriformes; family Siluridae; genus Silurus; species Silurus asotus. The sequence goes on along the minus strand of MU535751.1, from coordinate 3,099,077 downwards.
TAAAACATCAAATGGGGACTAAATGTTGAATGTTAAAAAAAAAGCACATACAAATCGAATGTTCTCGTGTCCTCAAAATGATGTCTATATAACGTTAGTAAACGTTTTCCTTTCAATACACAACTTACTGTTAGTTTTGTAGTGATCGAGTCATGGACTTTATCAGGCTCATGTTTTCTTAGTTGCTATGTGACATTGTCTACTGTTAAAAACAACACACACACACACACACACACACACACACACACACACACACACACACACACACACACACAAAACAATGAAATTTAAAACCCCCTTATTATATTCTGTACTTAGTTTTGCTATAGATGGAATAATTGCAGGATGTAAGATGTGAACGGTCTACACACAGCCAGGAATATGTGTGTTATTTGTTGAAAAGGTTACGAAATGCCAAGCATCCTGACTCTTAATGTAAAAACTAACTAAGCGATACATGTGATAATGTGCTGAAATTAATTCAGTAATTTACTGAAAATAATTGAGTACATGTTCTTCATTACTGTACATTACTGTCATTTTTTGGCAACTTTCTAGTATCAGAAATATAAGCAACTTCTACTCTTTATTTTACTATAATTATTATATATTATGCACTATATTTTAACTGACGTTGAGTGTTAACAATTATGCACCTCTGTTGAAGATGTCTTTAAGGCTCAACATTCCCCTCCTGCATCTGCTGCCTGTGAGTGACTTTTTAGCACAGCTGGCCTCATTTTCAGCCCAAAAAGATCTCGAATCAAATCCAAAAACTTTAGCAGCTTTAGTTGAAGCCGCATCTTACTGAGACTGAGAGCTGCAATAACTCACAGTCAACTCTGAATATTTGGTTTGACTTGGATCTACTTGATCTTTACTTTCATTTTATTTGTCCAATGGATACTATGCCATATTCTTTCATTCCAATGTGTGAAGGTTCAGTGAGAAATAATACAGAAACTTGGATGGAAGATACCATTATAGCTGTGGGTTATTAGTGGCGTAACGCAAAGACACAATTTGTATGCGTTTAGTGCTCCGAGGTTTCCGTTCCTGAATTTGCGTTTGACAAGTAGGCGTGGTCTACATAATATTCTGGCTCTGATGGTTCAACCTCAGTTACATCGCTTGAGCTTATAATTGTTCTATGAGATATTGCATTGGTATGCACTTCTTTTTGTCGGTCGTATTTCCTAACACGTGAACTGCCTGCACCACCAAGGTATCTAAAAACGCTGTAAATTCACTCTCAATTTTAACGTTTTGTGTTTTGTCCCATGAGCCTCGTATCTGACCTGAAAAGCGCTCCTCACATTCCTATTTATACTATCCATTAGCACTGGCTCTGCAGAGATTCAGTGCGAAGAAGTTTAACGGCTACATGGGAAAGAACAACGAGCGTCTGATGGTGCAATTCCGAGAGCAATACTGTGGCGCGGCTGTAAACCACTTGGCTCTTCTGAACCGACCTATTCTCGTTCCCGCTACATTGTTCCTCACTGTTTCTAATTAAAGCTCACTCGTGAAGGTTGCCTGCTGCACCACACCCTCCCGCAGCTGGCGTTCGAAATCAGATTAGCGAGTGGTCTCCTTGCAGACGCAAGATTTATCTTGTGTACACTTATCTCCCTGTAAGTGAAGGAAATCCACAGCAGAGCAGAATGAAACCACACCACGGTCGTGCCGCCGCCCTGAGAACACGAACGATCGCTTTTTTTTACTGCTTTTACACTTTTAATGAAAACAGGCCAAGCGTAGACTTGGAGCACCTGATCTAGGAAACACAAATCCAGGCACTGACAGACACAACAGCCTGAACGGCGAGCCAAGTTTTGGTACGTTTTGGATGCATGAGATGTAACGTAAAGACAGAATGCCGCTATTGTGTGAAGGACTGAGCGTGAAATTGACTGCCTCAAGGGCATGCATTAGACTGGAAATATGAGCTTAAACACACACACACACACACACACACACACACACACACACACACACACACACACACAATGAGGTTTGAAAGAATGCTAGGATTAATAGTTGCCAGTGGAGACCAAGCAAGTCGGGTCACTGAAACGGGGCACCTGATCAACATTTGCCCGGAAAAACACTTCAAGGACTCCAAGGTGAAAGTGGTCCCAAATACACAAGGCTAAAAAACGTCCCACATTCGTGAGCACTCAGGATTCATTCAGAATGCAAAGATTTATGCACACACATACACACAAACACACACCGTCCAGTTGTCATGTGCTCCTGTTTTTTTTTGTTGGGTTTTTTTTTTCCCCTCCCAAAATCCCCTGCTTGTTCACGTCATGTGAGACCCATTTGCTTGTCCAGAGCTGTCTCCTTCACACTCTCCACCTACAAAATAAAGCCTGTAAAAACACACCCCCACCCCCATCGCCTATCTAACTCTTTCACACACACACACACACACACACACACACACACACACACACACACACACACACACACACACACACACACTCCTGTGAACAAACATAAACGCTGAAGCCTCAATGACATTTGGTTCTAAGGAATAGAAAAGGGCAGCGAGGAAAGGGGAAAATTAGGGGCAGAGTTGAGGGGGTTGTTCTGTAAAAGAAAACTTTTTTATATTCGAAACAGCTTCCTGTACAGGTGCATGATTTAGAAAACGGATTAACGAGCTGTTCAATCGATGCACGAGAGCGTGACACATACAGAAGCAGACGCCAAAGCCTTCATTTGAGGAAGCTTGAAAAAAAAAAAAAAAAAAAAAAAAAAAAAAAAAAAAACAAAAAAAAAAAAGCAATAATAACAACCTGGCTGTTTAAATACAAATATATAATTATATTCATATATATATATTTTGTACAAATATTATTTACAGTGCACATCATAAACACAGTTTACTAAGGGAAAAAATTCCAATGTCTAAAAGGCACCCCCCTCCCCATCCTGCCCTTCCTCCTCCTTCCCCCACGGCTCACCTCCCCTCGTCTACTGTTTGCCGGATTCCCAGCTTGCATCTTGATCTTGCTGTAGGAGTTGAGGAGGAAGAGTGAGGAGAGGAAAGATCATTGAGGACTATTTAAGGAGTGTCTCAGCACGTGGCATGGAAACACACTTGTTTTTTTCTTTCATTTGGCGTTTCTTGTCCATTTGCAGGGACGAAATACAAAACAAAACAGCAATAAAATAAAAAATAAAAACACTCCTAAACATTCCCCAAATGTCCAATAAATGGCATATGATATTCAGCAAATGTCAATAACCAATACTGAGGATAAGCACAGATTTGTTACAAAATGCATTCGGCCTCCAAAAAAAAAGTTAAATTTCCTTGCTGTGTCCTCATGTGTCCCATTTTCTACACTGTGGTCTCTCCATTTTGTCCGGTGGTCAAGCGCGTGTAAAACTTCCTCCACGAGTGCAGTGTCTTTCCAGACCAGATCCAGAAGCCAGAGGTGATGCCCACGATGAGGGTCATGAGGTATTTGATCATGTAGACAGTGAAGTCGGGGCTCATGCGTGGCACAGGCTGCATGGGACACGGAATAGCCAGAGTCTTGCATTGTGTGCTGATCCAGCTGCGCTCCCAGTGCTCGCGGAAGGCCTGCTCATAGAAGAAGCAAGCAATGACAATAGTAGCCGGCACCGTGTAGAGCACAGAAAAGACGCCAATGCGCACCATGAGGCGTTCCAGCTTTTCCGTCTTTGTTCCGTCATGCTTCATGATGGTACGGATGCGGAACAGAGAGACGAATCCTGCAAGCAGGAAGGACGTCCCGATGAAGAGGTAGATGAATAACGGTGCAAGGACGAATCCACGCAGAGGTTCGATATTGCTTATGCCTACGAAGCAAATGCCACTAAGAACATCGCCATCAATCTGCCCCATCGCCAGGATGCTGATGGTTTTCGCCGCTGGCACGGCCCACGCCGCCAGGTGGAAGTACTGCGAGTTGGCCTCGATGGCCTCGTGTCCCCACTTCATCCCTGCGGCAAGGAACCAGGTCAAAGACAGCACAACCCACCATATAGAGGATGCCATGCTGAAGAAATAGAGCATCATAAAGAGGATGGTGCAGCCCTCCCTTTTTGTGCCTTGGACTATTGTTTTATAGCTGCCTTCAAAACTCCCGTTGCATGCCACTTTGTCTCCTAGGAAATAACCAGTTATGTACGCAATGGACACCATGGTGTAGCAGCCGGACAGGAAGATGATTGGGCGCTCGGGATACTTAAAACGCTGCATGTCTACTAAATATGTAGTCACGGTAAACAGCGTAGATGCACAGCACAGGCAAGACCAGACTAGAATCCAAATACGGGCAAATTCAATCTCCTGGTCTGTAAAAAACATGTAGGCTCCGTGAGTCCTGGATGACTCGCATGGAGCGCCACAGTCCATCTCACCGAGGAACTTGTAATTAAGGTAGGACGGGACCTTGAGTTTCGGTGGGCAGCGGAAAGGCTTATCAGGCGGGGAATATAAATGGACACCAGGAGTGCCTGCTGGGGGCACGTGTGTGGGTGCCACGGTGGCCGCTGATTCATTCTGCCCCACACATATTTGACCATCTCCTAACACTGGGAAGTTCTCACACCTCAGCCGCTCCGGCCACTGAAACCCGAACTTGTTCATGAGGGCTTCGCAGCCGTGCTTAGCACTTTCACAAATAGACCGGCAAGGAGGAATGGCTTTTTCCAAAACGGTGCAGACAGGTGCATACATAGAACAGAGGAAAAACTTGAGCTCTGGAGAACACTGTACCTTGACGAGCGGATAAAACTGGTGGACCTCTAAGCCGGCGTCATCTTGGTTGTAATGTCCGACCAGGTTCGGCATGATGGTTTGGTTGTACGCGATGTCTGTGCAAAGCGGAATAGTGATCGGCTGACAGAATCCGTGCTCTGGAAGGGCTATCCCATGATCTCCGTTATGCTGACCAGACACCGAGACCAGGCAGGAGGACAGCAGCAATGTTAAGAAGGTAGCCGAGCTGCAACTTGTCTCCATTGTCCCGGGTCAAGCACCTAAACTTGAGCTGAAATGTCTCAAACGTCTGCACAAAGTTAAGGTTTGGAATAATGCATTTTTTCTATCACTGAAGTAATCCGAAACAAGAACTTCACAGGGAAACTTGCACAGTGGAAACGCGTTGCCTTGCGAGCGATGACTGACTGCCTGACTTTTTTTCTCCACTCTTTGTCCCATTGGACGGTTTCAAACCTCCCCCTCTCACTATTCAGGCTCTCTCGCAGTGATAGGAGAAAGAGGAGGGATTTAGGGGCGGTTGAAACAGACATGCTTTCAAACTCCGCCGTCTGGTGGATTCCTGAGGAACCGCAAGCTGGAGAACGTCACACACCACACAAACGCACACAGGAAGGTTTACACATAAACGCTATGATGAGGTTATGTTCGTCTATTGAAGTGAGATTTTTTTTAAATCCTGTTTTCCTAAATATTATTGGGGGCTTTAGATTACACCTTAGTGAAATTCTATCTTCACATAGCCAGCGATGTTAGGAAGCTGGAATCAGAGCGCAGGGTCAGCCATGATACTGCACCCCTGTAGCACTGAAGGACAAGGGCCTTTCTCAAGAGCCCTGAGAGTAAACGCTTGGTGATTCTGTGGCTTGAACCTCTGACCTTCTGATCCATAGCTTTAAACACTGAGCTACCACTTTCCCAACATATTCTATATATATATAATATTATTATTATTAGTAGTAGTAGTATGTTTTATTCTTTGTAATTGTTTAATTGTTTGTTTATTCAGACAGACAGACAGACAGACAGACAGACAGACAGATAGATAGATAGATAGATAGATAGATAGATAGATAGATAGGCTGTAAATCTATTTATCATCATAGATCAATAATTATTTGATGTTATTGTACTGATATATATATTATTGATCTATGATGATAATATATGCTATTAAATAGATTTACAGCCTATCTATCTATCTATCTATCTATCTATCTATCTATCTATCTATCTATCTATCTATCTGTCTGTCTGTCTGTCTGTCTGTCTGTCTGAATAAACAAACAAGTAAACAATTACAAAGAATAAAACATACTACTACTAATAATAATAATAATAACCGAATGGTAAATACAACAATTACTAAACTATATAAAACTATTAAGAAATCTTTAGTTCTGAAAAGATAACTCTAGCTGTTCACACACCGCCACCTTGTGGTTATGATGAGATAATGCAACTATAATTAAACTAAAAAAAATATCCTTATAAACCAAGCAACAAATCTATCTAGGAAATTTATTTAAACAAACAAACATGCAAACAAATTCATTAATTAAATAAATTATAATACAAATTGTACTAATGTTTTTGGAGTTTAGGAAAACGATGACTAAGAAGAAGAGGCAAAAACAAAAGCTTTAAGACCATATTAAGTAATATTATATTATCATATTATATTATCATATTAATATCATATAAAGTAGATCTATCTATCTATCTATCTATCTATCTATCTATCTATCTATCTATCTATCTATCTATCTAGCTATCCGTCCGTCCGTCCGTCCGCCCGTCCGTCCGCCCGTCCGTCCGTCCGTCCATCCATCCATCCATCTATCTATCTATCTATCTATCTATCTATCTATCTATCTATCTATCTATCTATCTATCTATCTATCTATCTAGAGAATCTCAGCATCTTCAGCTGTGCTTCCTCCAGCTTCACCTCCTGTCTTTTACTCAATGCTACTGTCTCTAAACCATACAAGTTCCTGCTATCACTCTTCTCCACTCACTCCACGTCTCACCAGACGATACAGCTCAATTGACTCAGATAACAGAGTGTGTTAAATAATTAAAAGATTGGACGACTCATAACTTTCTATTATTAAATTCTGATAAAACAGTGATTTTGCTCATCGGCCCAAAAACCAGTCGAGAGAAGCTCCTGCATTTCAACCTGCATTTAGATGTTCTGTATCTATTAGTTTAACAGTAAAAGACCTGGGATTTATTTTAGACACCAACTTGTGTTTTAAATAATCATATCAACCATGTTACAAAAACAGGCTTCTTCCACCTTAGAAATATCTCCAAGCTAAGAAACATGTTCTTTATATCTGATGCAGAGAAGCTCGTCCATGCATTCATGATCTCCAGACTGGAATATTGTAATGCATTACTAGGTGGTTGTCCTGCATCATTAATAAACAAGCTACAGTTTGTCCAGAATGCAGCAGCCAAAGTTCTTACAAGGTAGAGAAAATATCACCATATAACCCCAATCTTCTCATCCCTACACTGGCTTCCTGTTAAATTTCTAATAGACTACAAACTACTGCTACTTACTTATGAAGCACTAAATAGTTTAGCTCAGATGTATTTCTCCATTCTTCTAACAGGCTACAATCCGTTACGCTCCCTGAGATCTCAAAACTCCGGACTTCCAGTAGTTCCTAGAATAGCAAAGCCCACTAAAGCTGGTAGAACATTTTCACATTTAGCTCCTAATCTTTGGAACAGTCTTCCTGACAGTGTTCGGGGCTCAGACACACTTTCCCAGTTTATTTGCAGATTAAAGACAAATCTTTTTAGCGAGTTCTCACATAACACACATCACATATCATAACCTTGTGCTTCAGAACATCGGAGCACATGCACATTATCAACTTAATGTCGTGAACAGCAGCTACGCTTATTCCTCTCCACTGCTTCTCTTTCTATCCCAATCCCAAGGCATCCTGATGTTACACCACCTCCAGTTGTGTCCCACCTCATGAAGATTATGGACCTTCAAAGAAGTAAATGCCGACCCCACAAACCATCTAGAGATGTACCAGCGCCATTTGGATTCTACTTCATGTGAAGTTTGGACATTGGACCTCCTTGAGTGTTTAAAGGCTCTGGCATGGAGAAGCTGTGTTGGATCTATGATGATCTCACATGTCGAGTTATTTTATGAGTTGCTCATGGTAGTTCTCACACTCTTGATGTCACCCAGATGAGGATGGGTTCCCTTTTTGAGTCTGGTTCCTCACAAGATTTTTCCTCATTCATCTAGGGAGTTTTTCCTTGCCACAGTTGCCCCAGGCTTCTCATCAGAGATAAATACAAGCTGCTTTCAGACAATGTCCATTGTGAAAAGCGCTATAGAAATAAACTTAAACTCCCCATTACTTTGCACTTTTAATCCTAGATACCTAAACTCCCTCTCATTCACACACATGTACTCCATCTAACTCCTACTGACTTTCATACCCCTTCTCTCCAGCACGTACCTTCACCTCTCCAGGCTCTTTTCCACCTGCCCTCTACTCTCACCACATATTATCCGAAAACATCATAGTCCACGGAGAGTCCTGTCTGAACTCGTCTGTCAACCTGTCCATCACCTCCTCAAAATTCTACAAGCAATATATATATATATACAGTACAGCCCAAATGTTTGGACACACCTTCTCATTCAAAGAGTTTTCTTTATTTTCATGACTATGAAAATTGTAGATTCACACTGAAGGCATCAAAACTATGAATGAATACATGTGGATTTATATATGGAATTATATACACAACAAAAAAGTGTGAAACAACTGAAAAATGTCATATTGTAGGTTCTTCAAAGTCGCCACCTTTCGCTTTGATCACTGCTTTGCACACTCTTGGCATTCTCTTGATGAGTTTCAAGAGGTAGTCACCTGAAATGGTCTTCCAACAGTCTTGAACGAGTTCCCCGAGAGATGCTTGGCACTTGTTGGCCCTTTTGCCTTCACTCTGCGGTCCAGCTCACCCCTAAACCATCTCGATTGGGTTCAGGTCCGGTGACTGTGGAGGCCAGCTCATCTGGAGCAGCACCTAATCACTCTCCTTCTTGGTCAAATAGCCCTTGATGCCTTCAGTGTGACTCTACAATTTTCATAGTCATGAAAATAAAGGAAACTCTTTGAATGAGAAGGTGTGTCCAAACTATATATATATATATATTTTAAATCACGTGTACATAAGTGTTCACAGCCTTTGTTCAATACTACATTGAGGCACCTGAAGCACTAATTACAACCTCAAGTCACAGCCTCATTACTCATCTCAATTCATTCCCCTACCTATCTATTATTCATACTTATTCATACTTAACAATATTATACTGTTTACATGCTGTTTTTGCACTAGATTGTGTTTACATATACTCTTGTTTATAGTCTTTCTTTTATAGTCCTCTTTGCCCAGTACTGTATAATTCAGATGATTTACTGGTCAGCACTATCTTGTGTTATGTGTATTTTCCCACACTGTCATTGTGTTGTCTCTGTCTACTGTTTTTGTTTGCACATTGTACTTTATGTATCTTTATGTTGTGTGTTGTAGCTCTATGTTGTTTAGTGTAGCAACAGGGTTCTGGAGGAACGTTGTCTTGATTTCACTGTGTACCACTGTGTATAGTAGAAATGACAACAGAGGCCTCTTGACTTGACTTTAAGTCTTTTTGAATATGATGTTACAAGCTCTATCTATCTATCTATCTATCTATCTATCTATCTATCTATCTATCTATCTATCTATCTATCTATCTATCTAAGTTTGTAGTAACAGATCCCTGAAGAATAGTATATGGCTGGAAAAAGGTGTGTCCCAATACTTTTGGCCGCGTCCTGCCGCGTCCTGCCGCGTCCTCTCTCTCTCTCTCTCTCTCTCTCTCTCTCTCTCTCTCTCTCTCTCTGTGTGTGTGTGTGTGTGTGTGTGGGGTTCAAGACCCTTTTAAAGTTGCTATGGCTCTGAATCCCCGCCCTTTTTTTTACCAAATCCGGGCTGTGATTGGACGGTGGGATTGTAGGTGACCAATCGGATGCAGGACATTTTTCAACGCACGAGGATCGACAATCGCGAGGTGATTTTTAATTTAAATAATATTTTTTTTTTTTTTTTTAGGAAGGGTCAAAAAGAAAAGAAAAAAAAGGTGGCAAAATGATCCAGTCTTCAATGGAGCTCCTTTTACATGAACCCAGAGCTGTAAAGAAAAACAGTGAGGTCATTATGCAAATAAACATGATTTATTAATTTAATATTCATGTTATGGCCACCCTTCTGCTCCCCGTCATGACCGGTGTAAACATGCTAGGTCACATCATCAGTTTGACCGTTAGCTGAACAACATAAGCGATAGAGATGATGCTGGATGAGGATGTAACTCACTTCTTGCGGTCTTTGTCCTTCTTGAGGTTGGAGTTGGATAAGTTTGTAGTAACAGATCCCTGAAGAATAGTATATGGCTGGAAAAAGGTGTGTCCCAATACTTTTGGCCGCGTCCTGCCGCGTCCTGCCGCGTCCTCTCTCTCTCTCTCTCTCTCTCTCTCTCTCTCTCTCTCTCTCTCTCTGTGTGTGTGTGTGTGTGTGTGTGTGTGTGTGTGGTTCAAGACCCTTTTATAGTTGCTATGGCTCTGAATCCCCGCCCTTTTTGACCAAATCCGGGCTGTGATTGGACGGTGGGATTGTAGGTAACCAATCGGATGCAGGACATATTTTAACGCACGAGGATCGACAATCGCGAGGTGATTTTTAATTTAAATAATTTTTTTTTTTTTTTTTAATAACGGGTTGAGCGCGAGCGCTCCATATTCTGCGGTCTGGCGGTTTCGTCCGTCTGCTTCTGAGCGTCAAATTATTAACTTTTATCATTAACAAACTTCGCTTCACAATCGTGTATGAAAATAATTAATTTACCTCAGGAGAGAACTTCATCTTCATTTCCTGACGTTTGCGATGGAGGTAAGATCTATGTCATCGTTCATGCTAATTACAGATATAGCTCGTTTGTGGCTTAGCTAGCTTCTGTCAGCTGAGGAAAACTTTTACGAAATTATAATAATAATAAAAGTAGATACAAACAGATCTAAATGAAATACACCACAGGGTAAAAAACTACTTTAGTTTTTATAAATAATTCATCCCAATGTCACCATCTAAGGTAGATTGTTAGCAGTATGCTATCTGTGCGTGGCTGTTCTGTCCACTTTGGCTAAATTGACTAGTTATTATTAGTTTAAGTAACTGATTCAGGTAATTTTGGTTGAAATCTTTTATCTTTTAACCGATTAAAGAATCACAATAGTATCAACTCTGTGGTGAATACTATTAAAACTTTATTCATGACAATTTTCCATTACTTTTTAATAGTTAAGGAAATACTCGGTCTTATACCGGTTCTGAGGATTGTAAAACGTACCAACCTGAGAAAAATACATTTTTATAATTACAATTTTATTAAAAAAAATTAGTTTAATTAAAAAAAAGAAAAAGAAAAGTACTGTCTGGCGGTCAGGGTGTGGCACGCGCCCGCTCACGCACGCGCGAAGAGCCCGCGGGTGACGTCACACGCTAATTTGCATATTCATGTGATAATCGATTAAATGGTTATTCATTTGATTCAATCAAATTACAGAAAAAAATAAAATTCCCATTTAAAAATGAAATTATTTGTTCAGATAATGTTTTAGATAATAATAATATTAATTATAACACATAATGACAGTGGCAGGCCGAGCTCTACACACCTAGGCTCTCAGTGATCCTACCTGAATTGATGGATCCACCTCTAATAACCAACATTATGACACTACGGCTATAGAGACCATCAGTATCATACCGAAACACATTATAACAGAGCACTGCATCACAGACAGGCATCTCTTTGGGCGAGAATGAATGTCATTATTGAAGTGAGAAACCCAATGAACACAATTCAACAAGTCTCCTTTCACTGCAGCCACAACTGCATCATACGTGAACATCATCTCTAGCAGAAGCATCAATATCAGCCTCATAAAATGACAAAAATACTGCAATTTTGTTCCACTTTTTTATTTTCCGACCACGGAAACCCCAGGGATTGCGGTATTTCCTAATTCCATCCAAATTAATTTGATTCTCCTAGAAAGACAATGTCAATGTCCATTGTGAAAAGCGCTACAGAAATAAACTTGAACTTAAACTGTCTATGGCATTCCTCACATTTGGCATTATAGAAGAAGAAATCACATGATTATTTGTCTGTAGAAGAAAGAAGATTTTTCCACTTTATGCCACATGTTAGGTTTGCCATTATCTACCACCAATCATATCATTCCTTCCTTCCTTCATTCAATCACCTTTGAATGCAGTAATCGCTTTATACTTTTTATAGCACTGATTTGATCTGGTGTCCAACAAGACTGGAATACCAGTCTGAAACCAGTCTATTGCAGGACACCATTCACAGACATATTTGCAGTAGCCAGTCCACCTTAGCTGTATGTTTTTTTTTTTTTTTTTAATTGTCAGATGTATAAATAAATATGTTAAATAAAATGTAAGCGTCTGCCTGTACCCACTGTGGACATGAATTATCTATTATATTGTAATGCATTACTAATATATTTATACAGGTTTGGTCAAGTAATAAAGTTATTATTTTTTTTTTTATTTAAGGTAAATGATGCAGCAAAAATTAAAATCAAGCTGGATGCAAACGAAGTGAAGATGCCATCCGATCTGTTTCATAGTGGAGGATCCGACTCATACAACTCCATATACAAGTTTCAGGTAAAAAAATAAAGTAAATATTTTTCACAAATACATTTACAATTAGTTTAAAACTTGGCATTAAATACAGTAATAAGCAGTTTATTTCATCCAGCCGAATTCTTTGTTTTATTTTTGTTAAATACAGAACGATTACAGTGAAGAAAGTAGAAGACTGTCTGAGACCTTTACCCCTGATTTTTCCCTTTATGAGCCTCTACCCTACCATTCCTGGTCAATGCAGGACAAACATTATCAACTGATGGATTGTGCTCCAGGCACCCCCAAAAACAGGTATTCTATTTAAAAAAAAAAGGTATATATTGTTGCTATATTATGTATTTTGTTATATTAGAGAAACAATATTTTAGGTGTAAAAAAACATTATAAAATGTGAAAACATACAATGATCACTGACTTGAGGATCTCTCAGCGTGTAATTTACAAACGGCCCAAGATCACTTAACGTGTTAAAACTAGGAGTGCTGCTATCGATTGTTTTAATAATCTATACATATAATTATAGTATTCTAACGATTATTCCATCAATTAAATGAGTAATTGGATAAGAAGTACTTTTTCTTTATTAAACATCAATACTAAATAAGAAAGAGAGAAACTTCGACGGGTCTTTTAAAATGAACAAGTAATTTGTTTTTCTTTTTAAAACATTTTTTTTTTATTGCTGAATTTGCATACAAGAATATCAGTGAAAACAAAACCTATCTAGAGCATTTAATAGCCATATAACATCAAAATACAAATACAGTTGCGTTCAAAAAGTCCCTCTGCAGTAGCATTCTCAATCGTTACAGCCCTTGATTAGACTTACCAACAGACAATTAAAGATATTTTGGCCAAAAATGCAGCGAGTATGTGTAACTGATATGACACAGAATTTGAACAAGATTTTATTGCCATCATCCTGTGAACCATGGTGTTTTACTAAAACATGTTACACAATATATATGACAGGAATCTTAAAGACAGCATTGACTGTGGAAGTGAGACAGATCTCTACGGATTAGTGTCCAACATCTTGGAAGAGGGTGATCCGACCGACTCGTACTTCTCTCAAGAGTTAGTATATCAATGGATTTAAATATAATTTATTACCATAATTCCGCAGGGGGTTCCAAAATTTTAGGTCAGATGACCCTGTATGGACGTTTTATGTCGTTTTGTTATGTTTTTACTCAAGATTTTTAATTAATGAATTTTATTTATTTATTTATTTTTTTAATGTCTGTTCTACTTAAACACAGTCATTCAGGAACAAATAGATGAAGATGGACAGAGAAATGTGTTCATTTGAATTATTAAACATCTATGCGAATGCATCATGTCAGGAATTTAAAGTAATACAAGTTTTTGGAACCCCTGCTGTAATATGTAATGGCACAAATTATTATAAGCGTTTTCTTTTACTGGGTTTAATAAAAAACTTGTATCTGTAGAATATCAACTGGTCTTACGAGTGGCTGGATCCCGAAGTCCCCGAAAGAGAACAGTTTGCAGTACCATAATTCTGAGGTAAAAGTACCGTCCGATTCTGGAATGCAGCACTATTCCAAGCCCGGCATCAAACTCCAGACTCGTCCATTGGAAAGAGACTCTGATCAATTTGCTGACATGTTATCACATTTCAGTGGCTTTGAAGCTGCTGACCCATCGTGGCCCCTTTACACCTGCAATGGAGACTCTAAATCTGAATCCTACAATCCAGCTTTACTGAATTTTCCCAGACCACCTCCTGGTCTCGATATCTCACATGCCATTATGTCTCAGTTCTCCAAGAGCAGACCAGGTAAATCAGAGCATTGCACCTCTGTCAAAGACAGCAGCTTTCACAGCACAAGTGATGAGATTTCTGAAAGCCTGGATGTCTTTAATGATAATTACTGCTCTCCAACCAAAATGAATGACTCCTACTTTAGCTCATACCACGATTTCTCTGGCTTACCTGGACCCAAAATTGAAAAGAACAGACCATTCTCTATGCAGGATGGCAACAAACTGGCTAAAAACATGGAAGCTCTATTTATAGGGCAGCAGGGGGGCATGTATAATAGAGAATCAGTTCAGAGTAATGCGATGAATGCTCAGGATGAAAATATTATTGATGTGAAGGGTTTACCACAGCAATGGATGTCAACATTTGAAGCTCATATTGAAAATTATAAGAGAGAACTCGCAAGGGAGCAAACTGATAGCGAAGCTAAGAATATATCTGCTAAGGAGTTTGCAGATTTTGGTCAGCAGTCAACAGGCTACTTTGAATGTCCTAAACCCTTCACATCCTCTTTCAACTTTGCAAATCACCAAAGCAAAGAAGCCAAACAGAGAGAAGCAAGAAATCTCCAAACCAGCCTCTATCAGTACCACCATGGGCACTCAAATCAGAACAACTGTTACACCAAGCTACCACCAAAAGTCAACCCTGATTCTCAAAATACGTCAAAATTTATGTCTCAGTCTGTGGCTGAGTTTGGACCTGTTCTGTCCCAGCAGCAGATGCAGAGGACTGTACCTAGAATACACAGTGCTTATGGGCAGTGCGATGGTAGGATGGGTCGTATGGGCCTGAGTTTAGGTTTAGAGAGCCTGGGAAAAACAGGAGGTGCTCCAGAGAGAGGAGCTTTTGACCTACAATCAGAGATGGGCAGATTGCAGACACCATCAGCTGCAACCTTCATAGGTGAACCCCACGCTGCTCCACGTTTCGGAGTAAAGCCTAGATCTCCAGCTGACATTTCCAAAGAGGCAGACAAGAGAAAAACTCTGCTGCAGAACCCACATCGGATACTTGGCAATATGTATGCAGGTCAGGCCAGACACAATGGTGCAAAACCTGCACCATCCCAGATGTTTCCTTGCTTGTACCAGATGGGAGTTTCTGGACAGAACCAATGCCACATGTTCACTTCTCGATCCCCACTGACCTACAGTGGCTCAGTGTCTGTAGTGGACCTGAGTGAACTACGGCCAGATGCGGAATTCCCCGCCCTAAACCCCTACCATCGGGAGAAGATTGGGCCGGTCCTAGCTGTGGGAGACAAGCCCTTTCCTGGGTTCCTGAGGTCATATAACCAAAAGAACAGCCATGTTGGGCCTATGAGCCAGCTGCAGTATTATCTGGAAGAGTGCTTTGAACAGTGGACTGTTTTGGAGAAAGAGAGAAAGAAGGTAAGTCTTGCATTGAAAGTTTTCAAAAATGAATAAAATGCACAAAATGCTATAGTTTGACAGAAACATTTCTAAACGTCAGTAAATGTCAGTAAATATTTAATAATTTGTACATCAGTATGCAAATAGCGTTTGTTTGAATGATGAAGAAAGCCATATTTAGGGTTGAATAACTAATGATGACAAAACCCCATAATTAGGGATGAATAATTAGTAGACCCAGAGATTTATCTTCGAGTAAGACAGAAACTCTTAGACTTTTTATGAAATGGATGTATTTCCTTCTTACTTCTTGAAAGACGGAAGCTCTTCTGATGAAAAGCTTTCCAGGCACCTGTATAACTGTGACGAGTACTAACTCTTCGCCCAAGTTGCCTCAAAATCCCACCAGAGTGGACAAGTTAATAGTGGACCAGTTTCGAGAGCAAGCCAAGGTCAGCATGCAAATCATTCACAAATAAATATTATACTGCCATCAAGACCAACTGAGATGTTTTGTAGACTGTGTGAATGTGCTTGCATATACTAAAGATACATTTGAGCACCAAAGAACCAAAACTTATTAATTTTTTTTGTGCATATTTGTGGCCTCTAGGTGATGAGCTTGTTGGGGAAGATGGAACGCTTGCGGAGTTTTCCTCTCCATGCTAACATCGGATCGGCACAGGACAGACACTTGAACGCCATCTACGCCACTCAGGCACGCCGCAAGGATGAGTTACTAAACAGCAGTAGACAGAGACGGGGTATGGCCAACTTCAGAGAGAACAGAGGTAGTTAGACATTTAATAATAAAAAAAAGAGTAATAATACATTTTATTTAAAGGCGATGGAATTACCTGCTATTTTTATTGTAAAGAAACTCATCTGTCCGAAAGCAGGATCAGCTTTTCTTGTATACAGCAATGAACCTATTAAGTGAATAGAGATTAAAATTTACATTGTTTTTAATACATTATATACAGTGGGGGAAGTAATTATTAGATCCCCTGCTGATTTTGTGAGTTCACCCCCTTACAAAGAAATAAACAGTCAAGAATTGTTTATGGTAGGTTCATTTTAACAGAGAGACAGAACATAAAATAAATCCATAAAAAAAAGTATTAAAGAATGGTTATCAATTTATTTGTATTTGATCGAGTGAAATGAATATTTGATCCAGTAACAAATGAGCAATAATTCTGACTCCCACAGACACAAACTAGTCGTGTTTCTTTAGAAAAGTGCTCCTAATATCAACTCGTTATGTGAATGAAAGACACAGCCGCTTCCATTCTACCACAACCTCCGTGGGAAAAACCAAGCAGCTGTCAAAGGACGTCAGGGACAAGTTATAGACCTGCACAAGGCTGGAATGGGCTACAAGACCATCAGATGTTTTGGGTCATTGTCATGCTGGAAGACCCATCTACAGTGTTCTGACTCTAGGAGGTTCTCATCCAAGATTCTACAGTGCATGAAAGTGTTCATGTGGTGACGTTTCTCTGTACCTTTAGCAGAGAAACAGCCCCAAACCAGAATGTTTCCTTCTCCATGTATGACAGTGGGGATGTTGTTCTCAGGGAACATATTTAGCATTTCTTGTTGGTCAGCAATTGTTGCTGGTTGGTAGGGGATCAAATACTTATTTCACTCGATCAAATGCAAATTAATATATATATATAT